>JAYMTP010008286.1:0-10213 GCA_036897365.1 Geranium brycei
TTAATTTTTTATATTATTATTATTCTTAGTAATTAAAATAATATTAGTTATTAATAATTAAAATAATATTAGTTATTAATAATTAATATTATTTTAATAATTAAACCAGTCAGACCGGTCATATTTCAAATCATAACTATTGAGGGCATTTCAAATTTTTTACAAACTAATTCTGTTATATTTAACAGCCGTTACCTTAAATGTAACAAAAAAAATTTAAATTTGAGGTAATGATTTTGAAATGAAGCAAACTTTGAGTACTCACGTGGAATTACCCATTTAAAATATTATTAATAATAAGGTTTACGATAGTCAACCATTCAATGGTTTCGCTTTTCAATTCCTTTTGTTTTCGTAAAATGCCCCTAAAGTTTAATGTAATATTACTTTTACCCAATGCGAGGCCTCTCTATAATTACACGTGCCTTGTTGCCACGTGTGCCTTGAGAATCATGGAGTTCGTCAGTGTCGATGGCCAAAATTGGAATTGCGATTTTTGGATCTCCCCCTAAATTTCTCTGGTCTAGGGTTTGTGAGGTGATTGATTTGCGGAGTGATTTTGGTTGTTGAAGAGTCCGATTCTCACAGCACTGTGTATTGCATTACGATTCCGAGCTATGTGGACTCAGCGTGCTGGTGATGCTACTCTGAGAGATTTCACAGAAACTGGTTGGAGGTTTGTGTTTTCGCTCTGTACCTTCTTCTTCAATTGAATCGTTAATCTTAATGTATGGCATTTTGTTGCTTGATTGTCTTTGTCTTGATTTCTCCATATGTATGTGCTAAACCTAATTGACTAAGCCTAATTAGCTTCCTGAGAAAGAAAGTGATGTTGTGAATCAGAAAGTGAGAACACAGTGGAGAATATATTAAACCCCAAAATTTCCCCATTTCTCATTGATGATAAGGTAGACATTGGAACTCACAGAAAGCCCTAGCTACTGTAGACTACGCTAACTAAATTAACTACAGACAAAATACTGGTTGATTGATGCTCCTTCAGCTTTTCCTCCGCCTATTTAATGCTTTCATTGCCATTCCCAGCTCTCGTGCTCCGGGGAGTGGTTCTGCACTCTCGATCGTGGTCGTACCGGTTCGGGTAAATTGCAGAGACGACGTACAACGGCTAGTTGAGGAGCCTCTCCCGCCGTGCCATCTGTCCCGCCTTTGATCCAATCGCTGCTCGCTACCTGTCCTTCTCTTCCACCCACATTTTAATCAAAACGCCGCGTTTCCTGCGAATCATTTAATCCCCACGACGTCGTCTACCTCTTTGTTTTATTTCCCCGAGCCTGTCATGAATCTCACTGGTTTTGTAAGTCAGTTAGATTCATGACAAGTGAATACTCAATTTGGTAATACCCAGATTTCGAAAGTTAAACTCATTTTGGGAAGGAGCTGGTGCTAGTTTCTGTCAATTTTTTGATATATATTAAACTTTAGTGTTTATAATCTGTGTTATTTCAGTCTTTGAGGTTCCCATGTAGCAAATGAGAAAGATACAGCATTTTCCATTTAATTGCACTTGCTCTTTGGATTTGTATGTTTAGCTTACTTGGTTTTGTGTGACACCGTGAAATGAGAAGTATTTTTAATTTCAGAGCACGACATTAGGCATTAGGAATTAATTCCTGATGTACTACTCGGGCATTGTTTATATTCCTTTTCATGTCAATTAAATCTTTCTTGCTGATAAAAAAATGACATTATATCCGACACACATTAATGTATACTGTTTTGATCCGGCACTGATTGATTGTATGGCATGATCTTTTCCGGGGAGTGTACCTTTGGATTATCTTCTAGTGTTTAGATGTCTCTTGTGGTATTTCGGTGGACTTTGTTCTCTCCATTTGATCCCAGTTTTCTGCTGTTATGCTGCAGTTCATGTGGGACTGAAAAACCAGGGGATGATGCTTTTAAGGCAGAGGTACACGGTGATCTTATGATTATATAGCGCAAGGTTGATGGATTCACTGCCTCAAATGTTTAAAAGAACGCCAAGGTTTCATAATCTCCTTATGTGATCTTTCAGTTTTTTTTATAGTTTTAATTATTAGAACCTTTGTACTTGTAAAATGGCGGGTTGTGTGAGTCTTGTCCTTTGATCTGGTAAAGACATGAGAGGATCAAAAGGAATGCCGAATTCTCCAATTGGATATACCTGAGTGGGTACTGTAAGACCGGGTCTTTAATAAGAACCTCTTAATTTTGATGGATGATTTGTTCAGTTACTTGTTGCAAGGTGATTTGTCCACTTATGGAACTCACGTGATTCATATTTCTTATTTGTTAATAACATGTAAAAGATTTTCATGTCGAAAATATGAGCTATGGCAGCTAGTAGAGCATGCGAAGGTGACTATTTTGTGTGATATAAAGGATATGCTTTATGTTTGTTTCTGTATTTTTCTGCATTATCTTTTATGAGTTTATAATGAATATGTTCACCAGTGTGCTTATATCATCATGTTTTAGGGGTCTATCTAATCAAATTTAGTGTGCAGACCCAAGTAAGATGATTATGATACCTTTTGATTGATGAGGGATCGCTGCTAGCTAAAATAATCCATGTCTTTGATATTCACGCTTCACTTAATGTGTGCAATTAGGAATCACATTAGAGGTACCAATGCAATTCAGACTATTCACTTCTGTTTTCTTATCTGCAAAACTGAACTAAACAATCACTTGGCGCTTGTGAGTTGGGCTCAAAAGTGGGGCTGAAGCAGAACTTCTAAAGAGTTTACATTACGTGGTGATGAGAATATTATATTCATGTGCTTTCTTGGAACTTCAACTATTTTTGTGTACTCGCCTTTTAATTTCTGAAAAACAAATTCAAGTTTGGTCTATAAGGTAGTTTTCCCATAAAAAACTTACTCTTTGCTGTTGTTATTTCTGTGACATATCCCATAGTTTTCAAAGACAGCAAACCTATGTACAGCTCAAGCAAATAAACAAATGAGAACTCATAATCACTACAGTTCAATGGCAATCCTATTAAGATGCTTGAAGAATGGTTAACTCACATGACAATTCATAAATGAAAATCTTAGCAACACTGATTAATAGTATGCCATATGAGAAGTTATGAGCATGCATCCAAGGGCACACATAATAGAAGTCATTATTTTGTAACGGTTTTATGTTAGAGGACCAGAGCCCCTGCAAAAACCATATAAAAACATTGTCGCTTATGCTCTTTATTGTGCCACTCATTTCCTGTCTTTCCCTTAGGCCTTTTGGTAATGGTTTGCCGAAGAGCCTGGGCAAACAGACCTAGCCTTTTGAATAGATGGTAACCATGGATGTTTCTCTTTTTCATGCTTTTAGGTAAATATCCCTCAACATATATCAAATGATGACACTAGAGGGTTTACAGGTATTCTTCTTTCTTCTGCTGTAAAAGTTATTTTTTCCCCATACAACTCAGAAATTACATATTTACTTTTGTTATCTTTAGGACTTTTAATTGATACATACTCTTATGTTCGCCTAAGTGAAAAGAACAAAAGCAATCCCATTTTATCGGTGAAGTTGGTAGCTTTACATAGTATTTGTAATTTACTTTAAGTAGTTGGAGAGCGCTCGATTCTCTCCTCATCACTTACAGAAACGCTCTATATAGCTATGGATGAGTTTGATGTGTTCATGGTATGATTTGGTGAAGTAACAATTTCTTCCATGCCATTTTGAATAAAATGTGATGCATAATCATTCGATCTTCAGGATGCATTGAGCTGGAAAATAGGCTGTTGTGGATTTTGCATTGACACAAGTGTCACTGTGGATATTCACTCCTCATTACATCAGGTAATATTCTTACATAATCTGTTTGTAGCTGTAATTTTTGATAATCATCAAGACAAACTAGCACAACCCAATTTTGAATGAAAATCCTTCCCCACAGCTTGAACCTCGTTTATCGTACTCTTATCGGTTTCTTGAAAGAGATTCAAGCTTGTATCTACCATCCCAATGTTAATTAGAGGCTGCCTCACTTAACCAAGTTAAGTGTAAAACATGTTTGCCCCAAGTAGGTTACTCTAATGTGTTAATATTTGTCTAACTTTTGTATTATCTTTTAGATTTACTATCCATAACTTTTGGTTTATTGAGTGTGGCTCAATGTTCTAAATTGGCAGGAATTAGAAGTGCATGTGCTATGGAAATAATGGCTGCAGATTTTTTTGGCAGCAACGGTTCAAGTTGGCGATTTAGTGTTTTGAGATCTGATTGGACTCCGTTATCAGAGCCATGGGCTGACACGGCCCATTTTTCCATGGGCCTGAATTGCTGAGCCCACTGCTTCTTTGGCTATCTTTTTATGCCACATATCAGATTATTCAACGGTTACATTTTTATGGGATGTTTCACGTTACACTACAATTCCGTTCAAATCAGCAATATGCATTGTATTCTATTTTAAATGTAAAATTTGTCTTGATTTAAAAATGTATTAATTATAAAATAATTGAGATTGAGTCCTGATTTGGTTTTGACAAAAATGGTAATATTGGTTGAAAAGTAATCTTAATATAATCTAACCTCTACCTTTCCGTTTCATTTTAATTAGTTGAGTAAGGTACAAATAGTAAAAAACAAATATTGTAATTTAGTTTCCGAAAATTCACAAACAAACAAACAAATTATGAAGGAAACTTTACATAACAAACAGTAAATAATAAGAGACAGCAAAATTCAAATCCACATAAGAACAAAAAGCAAAATAAATGATAATAAACAAAATGTTGAGAGACCCCACGTCATGTTTCTCTCTCTACAATTCCGTTAATTCTGAGAAAAATCAACAAACAAAACCACCTTCCCTCTCTCTCCTCCCCTTCAAATTTCTAGAGAGAGAAACAAAACGAATCGTTGCAGAGAAGAGATAGAGAGAGAGCAATTTTATTTTTCTTTCTTCTTTTTTTTAGGATAAGAAATTTAAGACGCAGAAGTGCCATTCCCGAGAAACAGAAACAGAAACCGCGTTTGGAGAGAGAGAAAGGGCGAGAAAATAAGAATCGGAGAGGGCTTGAGGACGAAAACGATGTCGTTTCCAGCTGACCCCAGCGGCGGCCACGCGGCGGCGAAGACGCCGTCGTCGAGGTGGTCGGAGATGTGGGTGAAGAACAGCAAGTCGCTGAACCATGTGATCCAAGCTATGCAGTTGCAATCTCTCTCCTCGCCGAAAGACCCGAAAAACCCTAAAGTCCTGATCCCTGATTTCGTCAGAATCGACCGTACCCTCCTCCTCTCCGACGACATTCTCATCAGGATCTTATTAAAGCTCCCACCTTTCCAGCGGAACCACAATTTCCTCGTCTGCAAGCGCTGGCTCAATCTCCAGGGCCGTCTGGTTCGCTCCCTCAAGGTCCTCGATTGGAGCTTTCTCGAGTCCGGGAGGCTGATTTCGAGGTTCCCCAACCTCACCCATGTCAATTTGGTTCATGGGTGTGTCGTTCGCCCCCCGAATTTGGGGGTTTTGATGCACCGTGGAGTTTTCTCTGTGGAATTGGGTTCTAGGTTTTCTCCTGATTGGAGGGTTTTGGAGGAGACTATGTTGTCAAGTGCAGTGATTGATGAAGGGTTGAGGATTCTCTCCGCTGGTTGCCCGAATCTGCGCAAGCTCGAGGCCATCGGGGCTAGTGAGTTGGGGCTGTTGAGTGTTTCTGAGGACTGTTTGACATTGCAGGAGCTGGAGCTGCACAGGTGTAGTGACAATGTCCTGCTAGGAATAGCTGCTTGTGCCAATCTGCAAATCCTGAAATTGATTGGAAATGTGGATGGGTTTTATGGTTCTGTCTTTTCAGATATAGGGTTGACTATTCTGGCACAAGGGTGCAAGAGGTTGGTGAAGCTTGAGCTTGGTGGGTGTGAGGGGAGCTTCGATGGGATCAAGGCGATTGGGCAATGCTGCCAAATGTTGGAGGAGCTGACGCTGTCCGATCACAGGATGGAAGGTGGCTGGTTGGCAGGGCTCTCGTACTGTGAGAATTTGAAGACTTTGAGGTTTCAGTCGTGCAAGTGCATTGATTCAGCTCCGGGGCCTGATGAGTATTTGGGTTCTTGCCCGACTCTTGAGCGGTTGCATTTGCAGAAGTGCCAACTGCGGGATAAGCAGAGCTTGAGGGCTTTGTTCATGGTGAGCCAGAGCGTGAGAGAGATTTTCGTTCAGGACTGTTGGGGATTGGACAATGAGTCCTTCAGCTTGGCAAGTATTTGCAGGTATAAGATATGTCTTACTTATTTTGTCTGCTTTAGTAGCTTTGTATTTTCTTTTTCATCGGAAGATATTGTTTCTGTGGATTAACTTTTTGAATGTGAATGATTAGAAATGCTCATTATGGTTTCATTTCTGAAGTTGGTATCTTTACATTTGGTTTTTTACTCATTACTATTGACATACTTTTTTATATGAGGGCTTTGGCAAATTATGATATTTCTTTTTTGTTATACAAGTATCAGTTACAAATGCATTGTCCAAGTAATTGTACGTTTTGCAGCAAATATCTACAAGTACCTTTTTTCTTGCCTATGCCAATGAGTAGTTGTTCAATGATAAATTGTACTTGGTTTTAAAATGTGTATGTCCTTGCATTTGTTCGCGACATGAATCTTCCACTTAATTCCTCATTGCATCTGCTAGGTGAGCATCAACATTAGAACTCAACACTCCTAAGGGTTGTGCTAATGGGCTTTTAATTGACGTCAGGCTTCCTACATTGTTTTTTTCTTTGAACATTATTTGATTGCCTCATTTTCAATACAGATATAGCAAACCTACTACAACCCAAAGCTCATATTTCTAGTAGTTTTTTTTTTGTATGTGGAAAGTGGTGCAATTGAAGATTAATCAGTCCTGCTTTGTTGCTCACAGGAGGGTGAAGTTCCTATCTCTAGAATCATGCTCGTTGCTGACAACAGAAGGTTTGGAGTCGGTAATTCTCAACTGGAACGATCTTGAAAGTCTTGGAGTGGTGTCGTGTAACAATATAAAAGACAGTGAAGTCTCTCCTTCTCTTTCGACCTTGTTCTCTATCCTCAAGGAGTTGAAATGGCGGCCAGACACTAAGTCTCTCCTCTCCTCATGTCTCGAGGGAACCGGGATAAGGAAGAAAGGCAGTAAGTTTTTCAAGAAAACCCTCAACCTCTAGTCGCTAATTTATGGATGCCCCGTCAACGATTACACAACCATAAACAATGACATTGAAGTGTCTTGCACTTTCATATTCGCTTACTTCATAGCTCTTAAGTTAGAGTGTAGGATTTTAAGATTCTGAATCTGTTTTCCATTATGTCGCCTACCGAAAGACATGAAAACAGATGTGTAAATTTTTTTAAGCACACTTTTAGGCTCCATGTTGCTGCTTTAATATTTGCTAGAATCCAAATGCTACATAACCTTTATTGTAATAGCTGAACCTTGAGTTAGAGAGAAAAGGAACAATTGTGTACCATGTTGCAGGATGTTAATTGAAATAGCCCCTCCCATGGTTCTGGTTATTTGGTGTCTCTTGTTTTGCTTTTCTTCTGTGCTGTTGCATCCGTCTTTAAAGCAGCATGATGCAATTTTATGAACTTGAGAGGACAAGTTAGTTGATATATTAAATCTGCTTAATAATTAATTTGACACACTGAAGTACTGATAAAAAATGCATATATTCGTGTACTCAGACACACTTAATTATTGATAAAATTTGCATATAGTATAGTGCTTGCATATGTTCTTCCTCATCTGTTATTGAGAACACAGAATTGACAAAATTGTTCACCTGAAGAGAGTTGGCTTCTGTATCTCTAAAACAAATTGTTTACAAATAGCTCTTGAATTGATGAACTTCATTTTTATATTTTATTTTAGGAGTAACTTCATGTCACAAGAATCTTGCCACTTTGTATAGAAATGTCAAAAAAAAGAGGCTATGTTTTTGTAAAATTACCCTACCAACATTGAATGAAGTTATAATTTTTAATATTTTACATAAATTTTGTTTTAATTTGATTCTTAGAAAACAACTTTGCACTTAAAAATAATACAGTAGATTTTGCAGAAATGGGTATATATGTTTGTATATCTTTGATAATTTTTATTAAATTTTGGATTTTGTATGTGGATATTGGTCCACAAATACTGTTAAAACCATTTTTATTTTATTTTTGGATATGGATTTCTTGAATTGGATTCAGTTTATCAGCAATTTAAAATATTTTTATCACTTAAATGATGAAAAGCTAAGTAATTTAGATACTTTAAATGTTAAAATAAAAAACTAAGTTGGAACATAAAAGGTTATAAATAAAGTAGAAAAATGGACAGTTGTTAATTACCTATTCAATAAAATAAATTTTTCTTCAAAAAAAATCAAAATATAGTAGATAATTTTTTTGCCTATTAATATAAGATTGCATACATAGTGAAGAAAACTCCAATAGGGATTAAATCAAATTGAAATTTGAAGTAGATAAATCAAAGACTAAACAAAAAATGTAATAGATACTTCAATTAGATCCTTATAAATAATTTTAGCAGATATAGTTTGTTTAGCAAAATCTTTGGTGGATTGTGTATTGGACTTAACTACTCCCAAATTTTTCTCAAAATTACTAAACAACAACAGTTCTTAACAAAGAAATTGTAAGTAAACATAATACATGGTTCCTAAATAGTAATAGTATAAATAATACACGTGGGGAGGTTGACTTAGTAAAATAACACGTACATTTGACTTACAGTTGTTAGTCCACACAAAATTTTAGGAGTTATTAATCTCCAATTGATTTATCAAATCATACTCATAATCACTCAAATCATACTCATAATCACTGATTACGCCGAAAGAGATCTGCAGAAATATATGAAACAAATGACACTCAAAGGTAAAGAAGTTCAAATTTTAGAGGTTTCAAATTTAAATGACGACGAAGAAGACTACAAGAACGACGATCATATCAATTCTTTGTCGCTTCGTCCACCTAAAATGATGACCAGATCTCTATCTTATCGAAACGAATCATCTAAATACGATTTTGTCAAGGTACGCACATCAAATTGTTAGATGATATCAATTTCATGAATACTTTTATTTTTTAATAAATTCTTGTAATTTCATTCTCCTTATGAATCAAAAAATTGTAAATTTTTGACAAATGTAGAAGAATTTAACCAAAAACCCAATCCACGGATATTTCATTTACCACATAAATCAACTACTAATTTTACCCATATTTAATTTGATGAATAAGTAAATGTCTAAGAGGGTATAGTTTTGAAATTTTGAGTGTATGTTAAGGATATATCTGTCATTTTACACTATAAACTAACAGATACTAACCGTGACCGTGTTCAATTTATAGTGTATTCATGTGGGAATACAATTTTATTGGGATAATCTCACTTAACTACACTTAGTATGACAAGTTTCTCACATAACTGCAACTAATATATTTTTTACTCAGTGAGGTGCGTTGAGTTTGGATATTCTCACGTAACTACATTCCGTTAGATTTTCAGTTAATTTTCACGGTAAACTACTCATATTTGACTTTTAAAATTCCCAAAACATGCAATTGGTCTTATTTTTTCAATTTATCTCACCTCCATCCACTTTTCCTTAGTGAATAGTCCTTTCACTCTCTCATTTTCTCTTGATTAATGATTAGTCCTTCCACTTTATTAATTATTTGCTAATTATATGTCTTATTTTAATAAGAGAAAATGAAAAAAAAAACTGACAAATACATGCACCTGAATAAGATTGATTGCAAAAAATGTGGAACAAAAGGTTGAATGTGGATGTTGCTGCCATCAACACTATAAATTAACATATGCTAATAGTGACCGTGTTCAATTTAGTGTATGAATGGAGGTGAGAGAAAGTGAAAAAACGAGACCAATGACATGTTTCGAAAAATTTGAAAGTCAAATAAGGGTAGTTTGATCATTTTACAGTGAAAGTTAACTGAAAACCTAACGGAATGTAGCTACGTGAGAATATCCAAACTCAACACACCCCACAGAAGAAAATATACATTAGCTGTAGTCATGTGAGAAACATGTGAAACTAGATAGAGTGTATTCAATTAGGATTTTAATGAATTCGAGAAGTCTCTCAAAGTCTTGTAGTATTCAATCATGATTTTAAAAATACTTTTAAACTCTTGTGGTATTCAATCATGACTTTAAAAATATTTTTAAAATTTGATGATA
>JAYMTP010008287.1:0-10213 GCA_036897365.1 Geranium brycei
CATCATAATATATATTTATGACAACAGCTAATTAGACAGTTTCCAGATAATACAGATAGGGCATGAAAGTGATGAGTGATGACACAGCACATGGGATCATTTTAGTATCATTTTAGACATTCCTGTACTTTGTATTGTATAAGACAATAATGTACCATAGCACCTGGAAACTACTGAACCCTATTCACTCCCAAAATGCCATAGTTTCATGCGCTGATCAGATCACAGAAAATTCTACAAAAAGTATAAGCATGAGGCCACAATCAATATTATTCTTAGGATAGCATTCACAGAGAAAATCAAATTTTATTAATCATGAAATATATCTACAGCAGCATTTGGACAATACAAAATTACACCAACCCAATTGTTTCACAGTACCAGGGCAAGATCAAGGGAATTTGATTTTTCGTCTTTCTCACAAAACTAAAATGCTGCATGAGTGTGGACAATATTGTCAACTGGCAAGCTTGAATGCGTCAATGAAGAGGCCATAAGTAAAACCCATCTTGAAATTGTTGAGGAGAGCAACGGGGAACGTTACCTTCGGCCTGCTGTAGTAAAACCTTGTTACGTACTCGGTAAGGAGAACACACAGCACTGCAGCAATCACGTCATTGACTCCTAGAGCTCCAAAGGAAAGAGATATTGTCTGCGCGACGTAAAATCCCCCGAGCAAGGCTATTCCCCCGAAAAGGGCCCTCCTAGAAGGACTCTTAAAGTAGTTCCTTGATATCTCTGGCACGACTCTGATGATGTCAACTAATCTACGGGGAGGGCCATTGTCTTGCACAGCTCGGATGGTGCGGAACACAGAAGCAGATCTTGATTTTATAGAAAATGTTCCCCGAGAAACACCAGCTTTATGAGTCAACCGGAATCTAACAAGGCCTGTGCATGTCAATGTCAAACTCATAGAATGTGCCATTGGAGACTCTTGCCTTGATGTAGTCAATCAGAAGAATGCCGTTCCTGGAAGAAACAAAAAAGTGGAGATGTTTGAAAGTTATGTCGTAGATAAGAGTGCAACTTTTAGCACATCAAATGAGTTCATAATGACACACAACAAGGACTCCAATCAACCGGAAGAAATTTTAGATTCTCGTTAAATGTGTGTCATAGAAGGATGCAAGCATTCCTTCCAACCATTCATATTGACCCTCCAGTGTCCAACAAACTATTCTTCTGAATAACATAAGAAACCACATAGCAGTGTGATACGGTCCCGGTTTGTGGATTGAGTTATGGCTCGGATTGGGATAGATAGGGAACTCGATTAAAAAGAGAGCTCTAATCTCGATTTAGAATTCGTTAAGAGAGAACTCAAGATCACAAATGTAACAATTACTAATAATTTTCTCAATGCTTTATTCATGGAACCCACTGGTCTTTACACCCTACTTGAACCCTGATCTCAACTAACAAACTAATACAAATACTAAAAGGGTTTGTAATTATCCCAACACTACTTGAGCCCTAATAGGAATAGGATTCGTATCACAGTGACTCCAAACCGTCAAAATTTTCAAGCGAGCCTTACATTCAAACTACTATGACGCTCATACAGTGAATGATCTGGAGTTGGCTATTCAAAAATGTCGGTTAGCAATGATCTTAGCCTATTGCTCCACGGAATATAAATAAAAGAGCCCAAACCCACGAAAGCTGTTTCAAGAATATTGGATATGTTCCTTATATGAACCTACTTCTAGCACCACCACTTATGCAAATCGTTACATAAGTGCTACAAAGAGATTAGCATTGTGGCAAATCTTAGCATGCAAACAGCTGAAAGCCACTCTGATAAGGTATCCTGTTATGAAATAAAAAATCAAACTTGATTCAAGTAACCTTGCTTAATCGAAACACCCAAACACAAAATACATCATATTCTCATTAGAAATGCATGAGAAACAACTAAGAGTTCATTCAAGGCAATCCCCAAAAAAATGTACACAGACTATTAGAATAAACAACAATTTGCATTGAATGGGATTATACACAGAATGTAACCCTAATGGTTTTATATTCTAACACAGACAAATTGAACCATTAAATTGACCCTTTGAATCAATTATTTCGGCATCAAGCAGAGCACATACAAAATCATGCCATGGTTTCTCAAAAGAGCAAAAGAAGAACCATTTCAGCAGCTACCAGCAAAAAGAACCCATCAACAAGAAAATGAAATTTCTGCAAAAAAAATACGAATTGCGACCCAATCTCAAATGGGAAGAGCCCGAATCGAGCGTTACCTCAAAAAACCCAGCTCACGAGCTCCATTTCCCTCAGAGCTCCGTACAATGGCGAAGAGAACGAGAAAGAGACGAGTCAGTGAGTGAGTGAGCACTGCACTGGCTTTGGTTCTCTCATCCGCAAAACGAAACGCAGCGTTTTGAGGAAACGGACGATGACGTCAAGTACGCGCAAAGGAGTACAATATAGAATACGCCGTTATGTGCGCTGTAGAGAAAAAATAATCAACTAATAGAAAATTAAACAAAATTGAAAGTCAGCTTCGCGTCCGACGAAGTGAACAAAGCCTTTTTCTATTTCAGAAACAAGAAAAACCCAAAAACAACATTTTGAAATTGAGACCAAAGCTCTGAGAGACAGAGAAGAGGAGGCTAAGCAAAGGAGTGAAGGAGACCTCTTCGAGAGCTGAGCCACTGCTCTCCAACCACCTTCTTCTTCAGTGGCTCTCTCTCTCTCTCTCTCTCTCTCGCTAACCAGGTCTTTCTCTTTCTCCACAAGTCTTTGCCGAGCTGAAAGTTTGAATTTTTTCTCTGCAAATTCTTGTTGTGTGGCTCTTGAGCAGAAAGTAACTTCTGGGTTGCTTTGTTTTTGGGGAAAATCTGATTTTTTGCTCCCTAATTTGGGACTTCAGCTGATTTTTGTGGGTGTATTTTCTGTACCTTCATTTGTAGGTTATTAGGGATTTGAGTTGGGAATATGGGTTGATCTGTTTAGAACTGTAAACTGTTTATTTGTTCCCAGATTTTTAGTGTGAACTAAAAGGTTAGGTTTTTTTGAGTTGATCTGAAGAATTTTGTTTTGGGGTGAGCTTGAATTGAACTTTATCAAGTTTATTTAATCATCTTTGAATACGGAATATTTTGTTTTTTTCCAGATGATTTCCTCAAATGGGTTTTGTTTGCTAAAGATGATTTTTTGTCAGATATGGAATCTTGTGATAGCTAAGCATTTTATTATGTTTGTACTTTTACTGGGTTGAATTGAATCTACCAGACTTAATGTTTGTGTGTAAATTTTTTATTGATCTGCAGATCCAGCTGTTCAAGTATGAACTGAGGGAATTTTTCCAGCTGAGGATTCAATAGGCTACTACTATTCTGAAGTTGATTCCTTTCGTATATTTGGGTCGCATCGTTCACGGTAAGACTCATTGTCAAGGTTCAACTACTACCACAGGAAGCTTCTTTGGAATTTTGACCCAAAGTGTGTTTACATTACTGAATTTTCGTGTCGAAGAAGAGTTGATTTACAGACAAACAAGAAACTTAGAATCCTAGGGTGGTATGTTTGGGTTGGTTGGGAATCTGGAGATTGGTATGGCTGTTGCTGAGAGTAACAGTGGGAGAGATCCGTCAACAAGGCTGTGCAATTCTTACAAAGTCGAGAGTTTGGCTGAAACCATCCTGGGTGCTAATCAGACATCAAATTTGAAAGATAGGTATGATCTCGGAGAACAATTGGGTTGGGGGCAGTTTGGGGTTATCAGGGCATGCCACAATAAGTTTACAGGAGAGGTGTTGGCTTGCAAATCGATTGCCAAGGATAGGTTAGTGACCAAGGATGATATGCGAAGCATCAAGCTTGAGATTGAAATCATGACTAGGCTATCGGGCCACCCAAATGTTGTGGATCTGAAAGCGGTTTATGAGGAGGAAGACTATGTCCATCTGGTAATGGAGCTTTGTGCTGGCGGGGAGCTTTTTCACCAGTTGGAGAAGCACGGGCGATTCTCTGAGGCCGAGGCTAGGATTCTCTTCAGGCATCTGATGCAAGTGGTTTTGTATTGTCACGAGAATGGGGTTGTCCATAGAGATTTGAAGCCCGAGAATATTCTTCTTGCGACAAAAGCCTCTACGTCAGAAATAAAATTGGCCGACTTCGGTCTTGCTACTTATGTCAAGCATGGTAATCACATGTTGCCCTTTCTTTGATTATCGAAGTCTCTTAGGAAATTTTTGCTTGTTCACTTTATTAATCATTTTTTCTTCAATCAGGACAAAGTTTGCATGGGACTGTAGGGAGTCCATTTTATATAGCTCCTGAGGTATTGGCCGGGGGCTATGATCAGGCCGCTGATGTTTGGAGTGCTGGGGTTATTCTTTATATTCTTCTTAGCACGATGCCACCATTTTGGGGGAAGACCAAGTCCCGGATATTTGATGCTGTTAGGGCAGCTGATCTACGTTTTCCACCCCATCCTTGGGATCGAGTCACGGAATCTGCCAAAGATTTGATTAGGAGAATGCTTTGTACAGACCCCAGACAAAGACTCACGGCAGAGCAGGTTCTAGGTAGGTTTGATAGCGTTGTTTGATAACTTGCAAGTAATTATCTTAGTTTCTATTTCGAAAGAATAGGACGACATTGTTTTGGATTTTCAAAGTGAATTGACAAAGTCACTTATACTCGGTACTTGAAGTAGGTAGTGTGGCTTCTAGGATAAAGTTCATTGAGTGCACGCACAAAGTTATGGTATTTTCATTTGTCAACAGAAAACAACCTTAGAAAGTAGGAAACTGAAAAAAATAAATCAAAATCAGTTCTACAGATTGCACAATTCACAAAGTCATTTATGACACCTTTTTGTAAAACTGTCATGATAAAGTAATTTTGCATTTAAAAGGGTCCTATTGGTTATCTAATTTTGGGGTTGAAATTCATGGATCAGTTATCATATGAACAATATTGTGCATCAATTCTAAAATAATTATGCAGCACATTTTGGATTATCCCTTAGAACTAATGGTACACATTGAAACACTTACAAACTATATTTGTATAGAGCTATTATCCTTCTGCGATGGGTATTGTTATGACATTTTCTGCCATTTTCTGTACTGGTTTTTGCACCCCGAGTTGAGATATCTCTTTCTTCACTTTCTCAAGGTTTAGAGAGTCAGCTACAATGGGTCTGAATTCTGATGTTTCCTTTATTCTTTATTTCTATGGATACTTAATTTGTTTTCTTAAATTCAGATCATTCCTGGATGAAGGATGATAGCCCAAACTTCGAACCAAATGAAAGTACAAATGAAAGCTGTGGAGTTTTAGAATTTGGTGGAGGCTCGTTTAGCTCATTTATGTCGCGTAACCAAGACATCAGCTTTGGCATCGAGTCGCCCACTAGTTTTGACACCCCATCACCTGCATTTACCTGCAGATCGTCGTTTTCACCTCACTTTGCATCCGGTGGGTTCTCTTTCCACAGTGGTAGCGATTCTGGTGCCATGGAGTTCTCTTCCCCTATGCCATCAATGCCAAGCTTTTCATTTTTCACACCCGATTCATCATCGGTTGAACAAAAAAGCTGCTTATTAGAGTTCCCAACCAATGTATCAACAATCAACAACATTCGCGAAGGTACACAAATAAGCACGTCTCTTTTTTACTCCCTTTCAGTTGTTCACATAAGACTTGTATCTTAGTATTTTTTTCCCCGCAGAGGGAAGCTTGGGGAAGCTACTCGTGTTGCCAGAACCTTCCATTTGCTTAGCTAAAAAGACAGAAGGAACTAACATGTCTCGGATCTTCCACAGTAAAAGGAATCGCACCATTGGTCTTGGCGAGCGCGAGCCATTTGATCTGCTGGTGACGGAATCAGTCATCAGGTGGTCATCGTGCACACATCTCCCTACTCCTATATCTTCCCTAGTCTGTTGACGGCAAATATGAACCTTCCGGATAGATAGCTTGAGGTGCAGAATCTGCACGTGGCTTGATCATCGATGCTAGGGTAATTTTGTTGCATTAGGTTTTAGTGTGTGCAATGGTTTCAGATTTGGGGTGTGATGAGATGAGTGATGTGTTCTTGATTTTTGAGTGATTCTGGTCAATTCACAGATCTCAAGGGAGCATTATTGCTGTGAGGCTCTATGCCTTTGTTTGTGTCTTCTGTAAATAGTGTACTGTTGTTGTGAGTCTGAACATTTTCATGTGTTTGCGATGTATCTAATTTTGACATTCTAATTTGTTTTGAGAAATTAGCTGAGCATGACTTAAAGCTTATGTCAAGGTTGATATCATTACATATCTCTATGAACACCTCAGTGTAATGTAAGTGGGTCTTGTGTATGTTCAGATCCATATGATTGCAAAACATGCCCTAAACTATTATAATAACAAACAGGTGAAGTAGGTGAGGATTTCCACCCAATTGTTGTTTGCCAACATAAGATGGGGACACATGGTTATGAATGTCATGATCCCAATGCAATTTCAAAACCATATCATTTATTACGATCACATGATTATAATGGAGCGTGTATCGTGGGATTCAATGTTCTGGAAATTTCTAACCCGTCTAGTTAATCACTTGATTCGATTCAGTGTATTAAAAATTTCTGATTTGTTCAATTAATTATTAACTGATATTCTATTAATCCCTGCATTTGATTAATTTCTAATTAGTCATAGACTAACGATTAGTCCTCAGAAGGCGCTCTTCGTCCGACTAACACCTATCTTTTTTAGAACACTAATTCAATCTTATTGATAATGTGTGAAGTGTTACATATACCATGTATTGAGACGATGCGATATATACAAGTTATTTCGTTATTCATGGAAAGTGACAAATAAGAAAAATGTGTACGAAAATTGATTAAATTTGTTCAGATTCATTAGAATGTCATAATATAAACAATAATGTGATATCATATCATAAAAATCAAAAGTAAAATACTTGTATGTCTAATAGGCAACCAAAAAATCACATAAAATTGATATGTCAGCTTTGAATAAGAGCCACATGCCTGGTCTAAAAAACACAATCACCATATTGAGAAGGTACATGCTCCAAAAATGAAAGAAAATGAGATCCACCATTGACTCCTGAAAAGTCTGCCATGAAAGCTTTGGTTAGTGGCTACAAGGCTGCTGAGGATATATAATTGGTTGTTGACTAAGTTCAATATAATGGCCAAGCCATCAAAATGGTTCCACATGAGACCACCACACATTTGCACAAAAGAGCCCATGACATCACTTGTATGTCACTTCCACAAACACATTACTCAGAACCACAAATAATCAAAGATAAGGTTCAAACTAAGAAAACACAGAACAGCCACATGTTCTGATACACAAACTGCAATACAACGGTGTTTCAAAACCCAAATCAAAACTCCCATCAAAATGGGTTGTATTTGTAAGATAAACCCTCCATTTTTGTGGAGCATCTTAACAGAGAGACCAAGGTTAAGGTCAAAGGTTGTTACTTTCTGCTCTTCTTCACTGAATCAAAACCAAGGACCCATCTCCACCACCACAGCCTCACCAAGAACTGATGTTCTTGCTGTTGACTTCAAGACACTTGGAGCTTGCAAGCTTGGCATCTCCAGGTACCCAAATTTTGAGTACAATGCACAAGGTGGAGTGGGAAAAGGGACAGGAACAAAGTCAGCAGATAGTGAGTTGGACAGTGAAATTGTGGTGAGTTTTGATGTCAAGACTCTGTATATTCCACCATTGACAAGTGCAACAACTAAGTTCTTGGGATTGCCATTGCCACCATTTTTGAAGATTGATATAGTTCCTGAATTCTTCCAAGGCAGCATCAACAAAGAAACTGGCAAGGTACAATGAGCCACTCTCTCTAATACCACCTACTACTTGATCAAATCCATAACCTCAGAGATTGTAATAAGAACAACCATTATTAGTCATAGGTTCAAGCAATCTTCAATTGAAACCTCATCTTGGTTTCAACTGAAACCCTCTCTTCAGGGTCAGTGTTAGATAAGCATATTAAGCTACATTGGATACCTTTTAGCCTCCTCTTATATGTTAATAAAACAAGAAGAGATTGCTTATATCATTCAAAGATCCAAACTCTATTCAATTTACACTATATTGAGCTTGATGGACTATGAGATAGGTATGTTAAGCTACATTAGGAAACCCTTTAGGCTCTTATATATTAACAGTTAAGAACAATGAATCTCTTATAACATCTGAACATCTGCAATGGTTAAAACGAAAGATAATTGCAAAAACGGGCTATACAATATCCCACTTTTACAAGTTGATTACAAAACATTGTCATGAACAATTCAAAGTTTTGCACCATTTGTCAAAATATGTGAAAACATACAGGTTACGTGACAATTATTTTTAATCTTTTATTTTATTTTTTACATGTAATTTATGAACTCTGCAAAATTTTAAACATTTCACGACAAAATTTTGCGATTAATGAAGTATATGTTAACTCCCTCTCCCTGCAACACTGTGATGCTACAACATTCATCAAGTAAGATCATTTTGGAGCTCAATCCATAGTTACATTAATTCATGATATTTGTGTGTAGGTTGATCTTGAATTCAAGGCAAAGTTTCTGTTTTCAGCAGGAAGTATCTACAGAGCTCCTCCACTGCAAGTAGAAACCGTGTTAACATCAGAGGAATCGAAGGGGACGATGAGGAGTGGAAATGGGGAGAGGCTGGACAGAGATGGAAAATGCAGACTGGTAGGAGTGGCCACAGTTGAGCCCATCAATGACTGGTTGATGAACTCTTTCCTTGGCCTCCCTACTGAGTGCCTTGCTGAACTCAATGCTCTCATTTCATTTTCTGATTCATCGTAAAGATTTCAAAGTATCATATACTCAGTTTCATTGAACATATTGTATGCTTATGTTAATGTTCAGATATTATAGGAAGATATAGTACAGAAAATGATTCAGCACAAGGCTATGTGTTTCTGCCAAATTTCATAGCTATTATAGTTTACAGACATGGGATATACTTGTACTGAGGATGATTATGTGGTGAACAGATTAATTATATTTTACACGCAATTTTTTCTTACATGTTTCTTTATTGTTCGGATTAGTTGCTTGAGTATGATTTAAACTCGAGTAGAACGAGATCGACTTAAGTAGTTGAGCAAATCGTCAATTTCTCAAGTTCTTGTACACACTAATGAGACTCAAGAGAAGGCGCGCATGGTCTGATTTCCTAGTACCAATCTGAATTTTATAGACCACTAATGTGGTTGTATCAGTATTACGATTTTACTATATTTTTGTCACATTTTAGGTTTGTTTTGCCTTTGAGAGTAGTGTTTTATCGATTTTAGTGTCCCATATGCCTTCACGGGTAATTTTGGTGTAAGCGTGCAGGTTCAGAGCGAGAAATGGCTAAAATAGGCAAATGGACAGATCTGAGAAGCATGTCACAGCCGCGACACCTCATAAAGGAGAGGTTGTGACAACAAAAAAGTTACATGGCCAAAGATAGAATCAGGAAGCATGTCATGGCCGTGACATCCTTTATAGATCAGCCCGTGACATTTGGCACTGAGCGAGCGAAAGACAGTTTCAAATACCATGGCATGTCACAGCTGTGACATCCCTTGACACTCAAGCCGTGACATGTTGCGGTTGGGCAGATTTTAAAGTCTTCTTTCGTCACTTTTGGGGCATCGATCATTGGGAGAAAAACTGCAAAGAAGTGCGAAAAAGATAAAGGACTACGATGTTCAAGTTTTAAGAAAAGAAATGACTTTCATTAGAGGCATTTTTGGAGTTCTAGATCGAGAGCTCTTCGAGCAATCAACACTGAAATAAGAGAAATCCAACCGATTGTTGATATTCAGACTCTCCGGGTTTAGGGTTTCATCTTTCTACTTTACTACTCTTGTTTCCAACTTGTAATCGACACTCATGGATGCCAACTCCCCATAATCATGGGTGCTAGGTTAAACTTTTGTGATATTGGATTTTAGTTTTGATTATAATCTTTTGTCATGCGTGTTTTAATTGAATTTATGGAGTTTAAGCAATTCAGGGGGTTCAATTTTTCGAAACCCTCATTTAATTATTGTTACTCTTTGCGGAGTCGGTGTGGTATCTAACCTAAAAGTATTAGTATACACGTTGATTCTAGACCGACTCCAATACCGAGAGGTGGAGTTGGTAATTTTGTTGACATAGGATATTAAATTATTGGTTGATGA
>JAYMTP010008288.1:0-10212 GCA_036897365.1 Geranium brycei
TCGAAAATTGTGATTTGTAGTTCATCTTTGTGCTGAGAATTCAGAGTTCCTAGACGTGTAAGACTAGCGTGCTGGGAAGCTGGATGATCGGACAGAGATCGAATGATTTGTGACTTGTAGCCAACCACGATTCGCAAGAAGAGTGATTGTGTGATTGGGTGTGTGCCGTTGCGATTGAAGTCTCGCAACTCTCTGTGACTGAAGACAGAAGCTGAAGACCAGGCAGTGGATCTGCTTGAAGGGTGGGATTGAGACGTTCTCAAAGACAAGGAGAAAGACCTTGGTCGAGGCGATTCACGGTGAGATCCTGAGTAGCTTAAGACAATAGCTTGTGTGATAGCTAGTTGTGCTTAGAGTTGTACTTCTTGACTACCTATAGTGAAAAACCTTCCCACTGGCTTGTGCCCCCAGACGTAGGTGCGGAGTCACCGAACTGGGTAACCACATCGTTGTGTTATTTAGTTTCTGTTCTGTTCTGTCTGTGTTTTAATCTGTGCTGCGTCCAAGTGTCTGTCGCAAAGTCCCAAACATTGTGACAGACATTGTGCCTAATCGGAATTTCAGAATGAAATTGAACGTGAAAGGAATTTCGATTTAATGATTAACTCTCTACAGTCGATATTGATATAAGATAGGTAGGCAACTCCTTTGAACCTTCCCTTATAAAGAATATTTACCTTGCTGATTGGCTAGTAGACTCGATGTCCTTGAACTATTTTGTCATTTGTGTAAGCGATCATATGCCCCACACAGATGTAACAAACACAAATTTTGGTTCTCATGTTTATGTTCGTTTTGGTCAATATCATCTTTTGGTTTTGAAAGAGGTTAAAAGAACTAAACCCTGTTAGTCTCTCTTGAAGCGACCCTATTTTTTTGTCACATAGGTGATCTCTTTTGCTCAACTCTGTGATGCACAAAGAATCATTAAGAACGCAGCTTAAGCTTATCAGTTTTATGTCATTGTTTGACATCTTAGGGATGGTCTTGGGATTGACCCCTAAGTAACCTCACAATATTTATGCAATTATGTTGTCTCATTGAACCTAAATGTTGGATCTCCGGTGAACTCGGTTGAGTTTTCCTTCACATAATGACTTAATTATTTATGGGCTTGAGTTCATTCTTTTCGATGATGTATCAACTTGTCTCACTTTAGTTTATTGTTATTTAACTTACGCTCATTTCATTTATATTTTTGTTTTTACTAATTACTGTATTTGTTCAATTAAATTTATTTATCGTTACAAATTTTCAACTAACACATTGCCATTGGTTAGATCTAGGGCCGGAAAATAACTATATGAAAATTACGTATGAATAAAAAAAACGTTTTAAAACTTTGTTGAATTGGTTTATTTAACGATGAACTCAGGCTTCAAATTTATATTAGAGTGTGTAAGTGACACCGAGGGAAAGAAGAGCGTGACCATGTGAGTTCATGTCTTACTATAATATGTTCCAAAATAGTTCTATAAAGCATATTGAATCTTGAGACATGGCGTCAAGTCATAGCAACATCAATGAATAGCTCATCATGGTACAATGGTACACAAATAATCAAGTATGGTATAATTAGGCAACTTCATCAACACATTTTCTTCTATCTCAACAAAACAAAGAAGCCATCTCTGGGACTGCTGCTCTAAACAGACAGTAGAGCCAGTTGTTCATCAATGGAGCAATCGACATGACATGACGTGCGGCAAGAGGAAGGGATGAGAATAAGACCTAGGCACCTCTGTTCTTTAGGAGAATTGGGCGTCCGGCGTGAATCTCGATACTCAACCGCGTCTTGGAGGATAATGTTCCCTTGTTTGTCAATGCAATGGAAGGAGCCTAAGAAAAACCGTCCATCTTTAATTCCCACTAGCATTTGGCGGAATAGCAGCTTCCTCACCTTGCTTACATGATCTGAGGTGTTTGGGTTCGATCCGTCTGAGCTTCCCATCTCCATCAAAGATTGTTGTGCCTCTTGGTCCATGCCCTGCGTAATGACTCAACTAATTGAAAAAAAGAGAGGTGAACATATGCCAAGGTAAAGTGCACTTAGAAAGAGTAATTGGCAACCTTAAGCTTGATAGATTAGTAATGCCAGAAACTGCTTCCTGGCTATTGCTATTGACTATTACCAAAAATCTTACCATGCAGGAAAATAAAACTTTCTCAAAGGTTATCATTACACCGATACAAAAGAAATTCCCAAGTTGCATCCTAGAAAATTATGCACGCTCCATTTTTTGAAGGATTTAGTGCATATGACTATCCATGGATGAAAACATGAACATTCGTGATATAACATCAACTCATATGTGCCAGTATTACATATGCTAATCACAATAGTCAGTTTTGGTATTTATCAAAATAATGGTTAAGAACAGGAATGACCAAAAAGAGGCAAGAGTGTAAGCAAACTTCTCTACCCAGAACATCAACATCGTATATGGTTACAAAACCTTTAAATCTTTTTTTATCAGCAACAATTCGGGAAATCCTACTCTAATCCTAAGTCCTAACTTAATTTTTTGTACCAAGATTCAAACTGAGGATCTCACATATGCAAAGAGAGCTCCTTACCACTTGGCAACAAGCTCACAAAACCTTCAAATCTTAATAACGAAACAAATTCTTTAAAGTTGAAGCTGATATTCTAATTGCCTTGCACACATGTCCACCACCAACATCTAAGTCAGCCAACAGCCACTCAAATACTAAACAATCTGATTCCCTTACTCCGAATTTCAGAGAATGTACCTTAACATCGGTCTCAACTTTCACCTGCATTGCTATCGGACACACCAACTTCTCCACCTTCATCAGACACCAGCACATCCTTTCCTAAGTCTAGGGATAGTCTCCTAAGCTTCACAATTTTCTCTTAACTAGGCCAAATCATTACCTCCAATCCAAAGATTATTTGAAAATGTAAGAGATGCAAGAGATGACACTAATATCCTTAATGTATACAATATACAGGATAAAGTTCATCTCTTTAACACTTAAGTTTGTAACAGCGTTTCAAAAACTACAAGACACATAATGAACCAAAATTATAAAGAATATTGAAGCTAGAGCAACTATTGATGTACCCAAAATCCAAACTTGCAATATTGGCATCACCATACTAAATCTTAGCCAATAGCTACTCAGGGTTCGGTTTGACCTAAACTCACACATGCTTCGAAACAGAATCATGGAAATCGTCCCAACAACAACAAAATTGCAGAAATTCACAGTTCTTGCATTTAGGGATTGTTCAAGTGAAAACGAACCTGTTCTTCGGATTCTTGAATTCAAATCGCCGAGCTTGAAATCGAGAACCTGTCCTTCCGCTCCAAATCGCTCACTCCAAGTTTTTGACGAAGAAATTTACCAAACTGATGGGTGTATATTTTCTGAACAATGGGCCCGTATTTAGCCCAAGTTCTCAAATTGGGCTCTAACGGCCCACAGAAAAGACCACACGTGTGATATATCGACACGCGTTCCTCTCGCTGAGATTGCAGCTAGGGCCCTAAAGTAGTTTGACCTGAATTCGAATTCAAAATTGAGCTCGTTTAATAAACTAGTTGAAATTGAGTCTGATTTCTTAAGGTTCGATATGCTCATGACACTGTTCGTTTCATATTTAATTAATTATTATATATCTTCATTAATATATATTTTTTTAAATGCAAATATTTATAATGAAGTTAGATGAACAGAATCGAGTCGAGCCGACTTCGAAATTGCCATTTTTTCGAGCCAAACTCAAGTTTAATTGTACAAATTTATTTGAACTCGAGTCGAACATTTTATTCACGAGCCGAGTCGAGTCCTGCCAAATTACGGCTTGACTCGACTCGTTTACGCCCTTAATTGTAGCTATAAATTTCGAAAAAAGGTTGAGATTGACATTAATCCCAGATTCCCAGGTCATGATTTTGAATTGTGGATTGGTGTTAGTAGCAGATTTGGCTCAATCAAATCATCTTTTCCCGTTGTCGCCAAATGTGCATATGAGAAAAGTGCTGAATATATTTGAAATTGAAATCCAACATTTTTTTTTCAAAATTATTTACTTAAATGCTACGCTCGGATCATCAACATTCTACATAAATAGCTTTATATTTCTCTTTCTTTGAAGATTGAGTTGGTAACAGCCAACAAAATAAATGTTCTTGGTTAATATAGAACAGATATGATCAGTAAAGCTTATGTGATATATTGCAAAGAGCTTCAAGCTAATTTTTAGGGATAATTTCAAGTGAACACCCTTGGAATAAGTTGTTTCTCACATGGTCACACATAAAATTTTTGGTGTTACTTATGAATCGAAAAAATTTTACTTTTGATCTTTCCGTCCATTTCCGTTAGATTTTAACATTTTTGATGTGTGAAATGATTAAAATGCCCTTAAGAGATAAATTAATTTTTTTAAAAATTTAATAAAATGACACTAATGCCCTTAACTATTCATTTAATTTTCAAAACATTACCCTCCTCTCTCCTAACTCCCTCGCTCACCTATCTGTTTTGCCACTCTCTGATTTCATCTCTCACCTCCAAATTTAACACTTGAATCATAATTATCCCTTACATTTATTTAATAATTTTACATATCCCTTACAATTAATAATCTTAAAAATAATACAAATATTTTACAATTCCCTCTCGCCCTTTCTCTCCCATTTTGAAAGAAAAAAAGGAAATCAGGGAATTAAAACAGCGCTCAAAGAACCCGAAACAACAGGGAGTTCGTTCGTTGGTTCGTTCAATGGGAGAGGTCTCATAGAAGATTGAGCTCGATTTGGGGCTCTCGATCGGGAGGAGCTTCAAGATATCGGAGAATCCAAAGCCGTAGAAGAAATAGAATCCCGATCCGAGTAAGAACGGTCGCGCGTGCACATTGGCAACCCATTCGAGGTCGCTATTCTGATCCCATGGAAAATCGGTAATTTGAAATACCTCCAAGAGCTTTTTCCTCTGGGGAAACTACATCTCCAACACCATCCCCTCCGCGTTTAGGAACTACACCGAACTTTACGCTCTCGATCTGTCGAGGAACAAGCTCACGGGTTTGATTCCGGAGGAGATTTTCGGGATAAAGAAGTTGACCAAGCTCCTCTTCCTCGGGAACTCGCTCACCGAAGATCTCCCCAAGAGCGTGACTAATTTCCCGTCTTTGGTCTGACTCCGACTTGGCGAGAACCATGACAGAGGTGCTGTAATACCTCAGCGCCTGGAACTGGAGGAGGAACACGACGGTGAGAAGAGTCGATTTTGCAGGTAGGAGGCGGTGTTGGGATGGATGGATGGATGGTTCCCGAAGTTGAGAAGTTCAAGGGCATTAATTTGAAAATTAGAAGGTTAGGAAAGGGCATTTAAGTCTTTTTAATCTAATTTTAATAACTTATTAATTACCAAAGGTATTTTAGTCTTTACACATCACTTTAACGGCACTTTTTAACGGAAATGGATGGAAAAGAGTTAAAGTGAAAAAATTGTCATTCATGGGTAGTCACCCTGACACCAAAATTTTTAGGTGTGGCCACGTGAGAGACAGCTTATTCCAGGTGTATCCACCTAGAATTATCCCTAATTTCTAGTATTTGTCTAATCCCTCCATCTTCCTTTAGGTGGATTTTGGTTTTCAATCCATATAGGTTCAGAAAATTGAAGCTTTTGATTTTAGCTTGTGTTTTTGCATGCGCAAGATTCACATGTCAAATGTCTATGCTAGTCTGTATTAAGCAAAACTCAAAAATGAGTACTTGGCATGAGTGAAGAACGTACAGTGCATTTTTAGGTTGGTGTGTATAACTCAACAAATCCAAATTACAGATCTATCTCTCCATAATTGTCCCAAAGCTCAAATCATCTTCCAATGTATGTATGAACATCTCCACCTGGTTTTTTTCCTAGTATAAAACCTATGTGAGAAATACCAGAACAAATAGAATAATGAACAGAGCTATCAAAAACAATATCATCATCAACTGCCCTTTGGCTCCAGCCTTCTTCATCACCATCCCTACCTTTTTCTGCAACAACCACAACAGACTTATGAATTGAATCCTTTGTGCTTTACTGGTCACTCCTGAAGTATAAAAGATATAGAAGGAATTACCTGAACAAAATCAAGACGATTTGATGTGCTGTCCATTTCCATACCCAAATCATTGATTATCTTTTCCTGAAATATTTAAGGATTTTCAATTTAGCATTTCAAATCACAAAATTAGGAATGCAGATGCAGGTTGTCTGCGGCTTCTCCTTCTGAGTACCAAGAGAACATTTTGCCATATTTAAGGGTTCTTCTAAAAATAGCCTTATCATCTTACTCACAATTTCACAACATTAACAAACTAACCTGAGCAAGGAGTTCTTCGTGTATGGTGAGTCCAACACCCCCTATTCTCGACACACTTGCACTGAGCTCATCCAACTCCTCGTCCTGTTGCCTAGGGTCACCAACGAAAGTGAAAACAAAATAAATTGATATAACTAAGTAAACAATACAAAAGTTCTTTTCTGCGCGATAAGATAACAAGGACCCATTAAAAATTTAGTATCAGTCTTTTCACGTCAGGTATAGGTAAACCAGATTTTTTGCGCCACAGCAAGAAGTTTCTAAATGTGTTCTCTTGGAAATATATGATATTCGTCACATAAAAATAGAGATTGCTTTTTGCATAAAAAATCTCAAGGATAACAACACAGAAACTGCCACACTGAAGCTAGCTCGAACACTTAATAAATTCAGAAAGTGACGACTTTAATTATGAACAATGATGCAATTGAATCAAAGTATTCCAAATGTGTCCGTGGGGGTGGGAAGAGCAACAGAGAACAGAAGCACTACCTTATGAGAAGCATTTGTCTATCTGATTCTGATGATATGAAGTCATCGTTATCTTGGGAAACATACTGGGATTGTGTCGCCTGGTGAGAGTTTGGCATCCTCATAAGTTCTTGACGCATCCCATTCACACTACTGGCGCTACTACCGTTTTGTTCCTTTCTAGCTACTACTGCTTTTTTCACATTTTCCACCTAATGAAGAAGTGCAATCTATTATTAGGATGTTCATTTGTTCAAGTACAGAAATAATAACAAACTGAAGGCAAGGCTAGAGACTAGATATGCATAGATTTAATTTATGTATTGGATGACAAAATCTCAAAGGAAAAGATCCTCTTCATGCATTTTATTTTTATCATTTAGCTCATCTCTTGCTGTCTAACAAGTAGATGCGTCACGAAGACCACCCAGATGATTGGCAGATAGAATATGCCAATGGCAAACCACATATGTATATGCTTTGTCATTCAAGCTATGTAACTTTTAAAACTTGTTTGGATGTCAGCCAGGAAGATCCTACCTGTACACGGGTAGTGCTGGTCCATCTCCTACGTTTTTCAAGTTCCGCTTGATCAATACCATACAATGCAGGATCTCTAGCTGCTACAGAAATTGCCTTGTCCAATTCATCTACCTTCCTAGCAAGAGAACAATATTTCAGCAAATACAATATTAAGTTAATTATTGTTAAGTTCACAGAAGGATCCATGTAGATCCAATCTGGCTTTCTTGATGAAGTTTTTCAAGCAAGTATAAAACTAGGGCCAATATATACTTCCTATAAGAAACAGGTGACAATTAATTTTAGTTTCGGATTGAAAATCATAATTCACTAACACCGCAAATATACAATCAAACGGAGTGAGCCTTCCTTCACTCATACCCTGGTAGACTAGTTCACATAATACTATTGCATGCAAAGTTCATTGTTAAGAAAGAGAACTCAAGGCGTACCTGCCACTGAATGCTCCCACAGCCAACAAGGATCTCCTTGCTGAGATGTGCTTGGTCTCCATTGTTAGATGTGCGTTCCCATTGATGAAAAGTAGACTGTAACTTATCAATCTAAACAAAAAGATAAGAACGTGATTGTTTTTATAGTACACCCCATAAAATCTCTAGCACTGAAGTAAATATATACCTAAATCAGACCTCAAAATTTCAGCAAAACTCAAGGATGTATTAAAAATGTGTCCTTTTGAGGTACTTATTGTCTAGTTCTGATTTATAGATTGCATAACTACTATCTAATACATACACACACTCACAAACAAGAATTTTACCATCGAACCAGATATAACTTGACAACTTACAGATTCCTGAATCTCCTCCTTGACAATATAAAATGGATCTTGAGCTGAAGACATCTTGCCACCAAAGCAGAGGTTTACCTTGCCCATTCGAAAACAAAAATTCTATCAACAACAAATAAACATAAACTACGTATGATGAGAATACAAACAGTTCTGTTACTAGCCAAACAATTTTCTTAAACTATATGTATAAATAAATGACTCGTAGCAAAATTGTTTCAGAACAAAACCACATATAAAATGAATTGTTTAAAAGGGTAAAAGTTTGCAAAGTAAATGTTGTTCTCTTTCTCAGCAAAAACAACAGCTTCCATAAATCACTTGTGAGACAGGACCAAGAGAGCCTTAAAATTTACTACTCTGCCAACAGCAAGTGAATCTTGACATAATTCATTCACCAACTTCTTCAAATCAAATGAATGATTCACTTCAAACACAACAGAACAAAAAAAATCACAACAATTTCTCACTTACAGTCACATCACCAGAGACCTACTAATCCAGAAAGGACAGTCGAGATCTACCATGCAAATTTGAAATGTAGACGAAATTTAAAAATCATTTATCAATATGAATTAACGGCAAACAAAAATGGATGAAACATGTGATAAATCATTCAATTTCTGAGAAGAGAAAACGAAATGAGCTTATTCATCCCAGCTCCTCTATCTCCTAATTTCTCAGTAGCCAAACAGAAATTGATAAAAACTATGGAATTAGAAAATGAAACCCTTACCTCAAGTCCTGGGATCGAAGAGAGATCGGGCTCACTCGTCGAGAAATCGAGTGAATAGAACTGAGACGCGAGAGCGGTAGCTACTCCATGTCCAAGTATGTGATTTTGAGTGCTGTGCTAATTCCCAATCTGTCGCTGGTTGGGATTTCTTTACCTTGAAGAATTGATACTCTGTTTTGAAAACAGTGTTTTCTTCTATGTGAGGTTGGTAGATCCGGGTTTACACCTGAACTTGGTTGAAGGCAATGTTATAAAAATCTCTTGATTAATCCCAACTAATTGTTGATTAATTTTCATTAATCATTCCATCCCATTTATTTTTTGACTAATTTTGATTAGTCTTCAAAAAACTTCTTTCTTCTAACTAGCACTTCGCTTTTTTTACAACATTGATTTAAGAGTACCAAACCCTAATCTCGGTTCAAAAGAAAAATGTTTTTTTAACAAAGAAAAAATGTTTGATTCGTCGCTCGAATGAATTCACAGATAAATTTTAGTTCGAGATTTTATGATTAGACAAGAAATAATGTAAATATACCGTCAAATTCTCTATTAGTTTAGTTTTATGAAAAATATTTATTAAAACTCATAATTAATAATATCAAATAAATTATATGAATAATGAAATATTGAATAGCTTTACTTCCGAACATATCTAGTCTTGATAAATCATACTAAAACTTGACTAAATCTTTGCAATCCCATTTATTAATTTTAAGGAAATTGTTGGATCGTCACACCTAGAATTATGTAATTTTACGTAATTATACATAAAAAAATTCACTTCGGTAATACTTTAGAATTGCAAATTTCTCGACGTTTGTATTTCCGTTAGTTTATGCTAAACTTTGATGTTAAATAGACTAAAATATATTTAAATGACTTTTAAGTTTTCAAATGGTGCCCTTCTCTCTCTCTCGTTCTTCTTTCCTCCTTTATAAAATTAATGTCTTTGCTCCCTCTCCGACCACCTAATTCACATCTCAACCCCAACCTCATCGGGAAATCAATTTAAGAACTAAGTCAATCCAACTTTTTTTGATTGTCTTCATTGAGCTTGGATTATGGGTCTGGGTTTTTCAGCATGGATTCGTGGAAGCTGGCGAGGTAGAGGGAGTGAGTTTGCTAGTAAAAACCCGATTGCGAGACTTTAAAAGCAGTTATTTCCCCATGATAATGTCCACCATATGGGGAATCATGACAAACAATAAGGATAGAATTTACCTCTTTCTCTGGGATGCAACGTCGGAAGATAGAATCTACGTCTTGTTTGAAGAGATACGGCTCGTCCCAATAAAACTCCTCGTAGAAGAGGAAGAA
>JAYMTP010008289.1:0-10206 GCA_036897365.1 Geranium brycei
TTTCGGGGTAACAATATATTTAATTTCCGCTGCGCATATATTGTTTTGAGTCCCTCCGAATCCCAACAACATAAGTATAAATTCTTTAGATCAAAGTACTAAGTCGCTGGTACATGCAGTGTCAAGAAAAATGGAGGACGTTAGAAGCACAACGAGCCAAGAAGTGCAGTAGAGAGAAGAACCGCCGAGTCCCACTTGATAGATTAACTGACTCGGCTGTTTTGTTGTGACAAAGGACAGAGAGCATGAGGCCTACCTGCCGAGCTTTTATGTGGGGCATTTAGTGCCTTTTTCGAACCCGAAATACCCCTTATCTTAGCACTATTTTACCTCGTTTCGGTCACTTTAAGGGTCATGTTAGCACGGAAATTTATTGGTGATTGGTTCACTTGCAGGTACACTTTTGGTGGAGAAAGGGAGTACTTGGGAGCTCGGAGGAGGAAGATTGCAGCGCAAGAAATTGGAGACTTAAATTTTCAAGGTTGTCAGCCTGTCACGCTGCTTGTCACGATTCTGACAGGCATCATAACAATACTTCTTTAACTTTCAGGGCCCAGTCACGATCGGCGCCACGATCGTGACGAACCAGTGTGACCACGACAAAAAATTGGAGAGATGGAGCAGTCACGATCGTAGAAAGATCGTGACAGGAAGCGACAAGGAATGTCATGATCAACGCCACGATCGTGACACCAGTGTGACAACGACGAATCCAAAAGGTGGTTACGAAGCAACCTTGACGACGTGATAGCACGGATCGCAGCATGTCACGATCGATACCGCGATCGTCACACCATCGTGAGAGAGGCAAAATATGCACTTCTATTTAAAGGATTGGCACATAACCCAAAACACAGACCCCCATCATTTTTCAGCAGCCTTTTCTCCACTTTCTCTTCCAAGGAGCACTATTCTGTTGGTGCTTGAAGAGCAAAGACATTTCTCCATCTCCTAGCTTGGAGATTGAAGATTGAAGACTACATCCACCATCAAGAACTCAAGAAACTTAAGGAAACAAGAAGCAAGAATTTAAAGCCACTTTAGGGAGCTCCAAGCCCACTATGAGCCTTTGTTTGCAACTCTCTATTCCTTTAGCTTCCATTTATTGTATTTTGACATTGTTAGACTCAAGCACCATGGTTTTGGGCTTAACACCCCAAAACCATGGATGCTAAACTTATTATTGGTATCTATGTTAATTGAAGCATGACTTTTGGCTCTTGTTGCATAATTGAATGATTTATTTACTTTGCTTATTGATGCTTGCATATTTTCAATTGAGGAGTATGTTTTTTCATAGTTCATACTCAATCTCGAGAGAGACTTTGTGAATTATTGCTTAAGTATAAGTTCTTGTGATTATTTTGCTTGTTTTGGCTCGCATTTGACTCCGAGAGGGGCTTTTGTGAGCGGACATAAGTAGATTTGAGGGATCGGCTCGTAGAGCATTTTTCCTTGGTTTAAAATAGTTATACTTATTGCGTTCGAAGGTTGGTAATAACATCCCGAGAGGGTATCCAACCCTAGAGTCTAAGACTTAGGCCACCTTTTATGATGCATGCTTGAGTGAATTGCTTTGATTGACATTTTGTCGTCGGTTTATCACCCGTGGTTGCTAGGAACTAACTAAATATTTACATCGTCAATTTGTGTTTACTTGTTTGTGTGAAAATTACTCGAACTCTTGTGTTGAAGACATTGTTTAATAAATCGTGTTTGATTGCTTGCATAATAAGCTGACTAGAAATCTCCAACTCAACCAAACTTTGTGTTTTTACAATATATTTTTCACTCAAAGCAATTCTTCCCACAAAACACCCTTATTTGATCCCCTCGTGTTCGACCCGACTAAATCGGAAAATACAAATTTACTTGACAACGATCGTGTCTGAAACATTTAAGTTCGGAAAAGAGTGTGTGAAAAGGTATAGCCTGACATAGACCCCTTTCCTGACCGTCAAACATGTAAGCTGAGTTGATTTGGAAAGTCTCACTTGAAAGCTCAACCCAACTCGGCAAGCAAATCTAACTCGGTAACTCAAAAAGGGTCAAGTATAGTTGCCAAGTCCTACTCGGCAATCTGAATCGGCAGTTTGCGCAATCATGGTAAATTTTTAGGTTTCTTTCGGATTTTTTATTATTTCCTCTTTTCTACCCCCTTTATTCTTGCCAGTAGTGTAGATAGTCAAGTTGCATTTAGAATGTCCGAGAACTCATGCACATACCAAAGTGCAATAAATTGAAGTCATTCTTTAATCAATTTTAGATTCATTGATCCAAGTTCTCTACTTATACCGATCTCTTTTCACCTAAAACTTATAGTACATATCCTATCGGGTTGACCCTCTATCCACTAATCGTATACTATTTGGTTGACCCTCTATCCATTGATCGTAGGAGGTCTAGTTCATTGGGTGAATCCATTTGTAGGGTTTTATTAGGCTTATAACTTTATAGTTTAAGCTAAGGGTGAGACAAAAGATGAGTAAAAGCGGTTAGTAATGCACCAAAACTAAGTCGCTTTTCCTCACAATCCCAAGTGCAATGCTCTCTGCCCTAGCCTCTGCCCTAGCTTACTATCCCCGAATTTCCCACCCTCCTCATTCAAAAATATCTTCTTTTTTACCTTTAAAACTTGGTTCTTATTTTAGCCTTTTGAAATGGTTTTCAAAACTTTTTAAAATTCTGATTTTTCTCTACTTCAATTTTTTTTCTTTCTTACTTCGGGGCTTTTCTTTCTTTTCTTTTCTTTTCATAACTTTTTTTTTCTTGTCCCGAACATACATAAATGAGCATAAAAGTGCAAGTTTTGAAATCATTTTCATGAGACCACATTTTCTGAAAGTCAATAACATTTCTTTAAGAGAAGAAGTTTATTTGATGTGACTTATTGAGAAAGTAGTTTCTCCAACTATACCTAATTGCAATTATCCTTAATAAAATTGAGAGTACTTTCTTTTTGGGTATTAAACCAACGCAGGTATAGTAGAATCGTTCTTGCGTTGATGTGTCAACGAGTCGTTTTGAATATGACGCATAAACTACTGATAACATTGGTCACTCTACCATTGTTCTTCAATTCACACTGGGGCAGGTAAGTAACCGGTTCATATATATCTAAATGATTTAATTTAAAATTTTGTGGGAATAAATAAAATATGTAATGGGAAAGGAAAGGAAAGGAAAGGAAAGGAAAGGGTGGAGTTGACAAGGCAATCCACTCGGTTAGTCATACTAATCCATCTCGCGTGTTAGATAGAATTGACCAAACCAACAATTTATTTCTAAACCAAGTCTTTTTTTAAGGTTATAAAGCGATCTACATTTTAATTAATAATTCAAATTTGATTAATTAAATAAAAATTTTGGAGGCTTCGGTTTTCACAATTTCAGAAATTTTAATCTTGCTCTCCTTGAAAAACAAGGACGGGTTCCTTACCATGAATCCAGTTTGATTCGCCTGGTTTTTAAGGCACGGTACAATCTTTGAAGATCTTTTTAAAGCTTTTATGAATACCAACTCAAGCTATTTATAGAGAAATATATTTAAATCAAACTCTAATGTGTATGAGAGCATTCCAATAGAAAAAAACTTAATATACATATAAAAGAAGAATCACACTAAAATATTTTGATTGATATTCATAGTTGGATTTGTTTTTTGAAGGAAAACTCGAAATATTATTAAGCAACTAACTCGTCATCGTGTCGGATAGCCGAAGCAACATTTGGTGGGACAGACCATGCATGATGATCCCAGCTACTGTTAGTTATAGCATACCTGGCTAATTCATGAGCCACGGAATTACAAGTATGTCGAGCAAAAGAGATGTAAATACTTGTCCAAGAGACGGATAAAATACGACACAGTCAGCGATGATGCCCCCGGAAATGTTCCTAACTTGTTTCCCATGCCTGATATGATCTACCACCCTATGACAATCAGACTCTATCACTGCCTCCGTCCCATTCTTTCCTTTCGCCCAAGAGAGGGCTTTCATAGTTGGATTTTAATCCATGTGATAACTTAGTTTGATTTTAATATTATAATTTTCTATTTTTGAAAAATAGAGTCAAACAAGACATAGATTAGTAAATTAATTTCTTATAATTTTGGCAATAGGGTTAAGATTAATTACATCAGTATAGAGTCACACTATCATAAGAAATGTACCTTAACTTTAATAGTTACATGTAATATAATTTGTCATAAAAATATAAAATGCAATGCGATAGGTAATGACAAGAATATTTAAATGAGATTTGCAGCAGTCATTTACGAATGAAAACCCTTAAACATATATTTCTATATTTAAAAAGGTTTAAATAATTTTGGTTGACTTCATAATGGGGCTACGAACCCATTGAAACGTCAACTACCATTGTTGTAAATCTCAATATATAATAAATCGTCATTGTTCTGAATTGGCAAGATAGCATTTAGTCTGTAGGCAATTGGAAGGTGAAGCTGCTACTCAGCCTCTAACCCCTGTTTTGTTGTTGTTGTGAGAAAAATGGCGGAAGAGGAGACAAGGCCGCTTGATCACACGTCCACATGGGCTGTGGCCGCCGTCGCCGCTTCTATCATCCTTGTTTCTCTCATCTTGGAGAAGATCATTCACAAACTCGGCAAAGTATTTACTTCTTAATTAATTTCTATGACTGACCGTACTATCATTCCATCTTCATTTTCTCTCTTAATGTTAATCGTGATGATACTCTCTTGTTGTTGTTTTCATTTTTTTGTCAATTTGGTTTAATTTCATGGGAAGAACAAAGAAACAAAGGAGTATAGTCGTTAAGGTTTGACTTTGTGGAGAGGAACACATGACACCTCTAAAACTCCTAAACCAAAATCAATTTTCATTTACTTGTGGAGTCTTGTCACAGAGAGTGATTATAACCGGAGAGAAAAACTATAGTCATAAAGAGGGAAACTCAGATATAACTCACTTGTCTCAATTGCATAAGTTTAAAATTTTAATGAAATTTGGGTGTGTGATTGTCACTTTATATGATTTTAACGCAAGAACTTAACGGTATTAAAGGAAATGGAAAAAGAAAATTATATGATATCAAAAAAAGAAGAAGAAAATTACTTAGGTGAACAAAGTGAGAATTTACTACGGTTGTGAAGTAAACTACCATTTTTCTCTAAAATATATTTCTTAAAATGACTTTCCTTTTTTATATATATTGAGTCGATACTATGTATTATTATTTTCATGAAGAACATATCTATTTTCAGTTTGTTGAATGCCAATTTGTTAAATTTGCTGATTGTTATATATGTTGCTATAGTATAATAAACTAAGTTGCAATATACATTTCTTGGCTTTGAATCCAGTGGTTCACTGATAGACATAAGACAGCTCTGTTTGAAGCTCTTGAGAGGGTCAAGATTGGTAAGCAACCAAATCCTTACATGTACATTAATTGTTTGTGTGTAAATTAATGAATAATGAATTTGTTGCAGAGCTTATGGTTCTTGGGTTCATTTCACTGCTCCTAACATTTCTGGGAAAGTACATTCAACTGATCTGTGTCCCCAAAGGCGCAGCCGACACTTTCATGCCTTGCCATTTTCATGAAGATCACACTGAACGCAAACTCTTTTCCTTCGACCATCGATACTTGGCTGAAAATTCAGGGGCTCAAAAATGCAAACATGTTAGCACAACCCCTGTCTCTTAACATGTTTTTTCAATTTATTTGAATAGCTCGTTGAGTGTATTGATTGATGTGATTAATTTGTGTGAATAGGGTAAGGTGCCGATCATATCATCGGAAGGGTTGCACGATCTGCACATTCTTTTGTTCTTCTTGGCGGTGTCTCATGTCATATACAGCGCTGTGACTGTGCTCCTTGGACGATTAAAGGTATGAGTTTGTGTTTGTCTACTTAAAATGTTGTTGGCTGATGTTGAATTGTTTGGTAAAAGATGTAAGTAAGTTGATGCAGATTCGCGGGTGGAGGACATGGGAGCAAGAGGCTATGGCTCCGGCTCCAGACTTGTCTGAGGGTACGTATGTACCTACATTGTCCTCGTAATAAAGGGTTATCGAGCTTTTGATTTCAATTGTGGAATGTGCAGATCCTTCGAGGTTTAGGCTCACTCATGAGACGTCTTTTGTGAGAGCGCATACCAGTTGCTGGACTAGGATTCCATTATTCTTCTATGTGGTAAACTGATATACTATTAGTTTTTATTTGCACATTTATTATTTGGACCGACACTACGTACTAAACTCATTGCATCTGTTGTAGGGATGTTTCTTTCGACAGTTCTTTTGGTCTGTGAGTAGGTCTGACTACATGGCATTGCGAAATGGGTTCATAAATGTGAGTATAAGTACATGGTGATATCATCAATTCAAAAGTGTTGTTAATTTACACAATTCATAATGTTAAATGCATAATATTGTACTGACTGACTCACAGGAACATTTAGCTCCTGGAAGCAAATTTAACTTCCAAAAGTACATAAAAAGATCGTTGGAGGATGACTTCAAGTTACTTGTTGCAGTAAGGTAGGAATGACCGTGATCGTGATTAATTTCAAGCTTATGTAACTTGTAATTTTGATGGTTTGTTTGTTGTTTTTGCAGCCCCGTTTTGTGGGCATCTTTTGTGCTCTTCTTGTTTCTCAATGTATACGGTAAGAATATTTTCTCCAAGACACCTGTTGATGAAGTATATATATAAACATTTCTGAAATTTATGATGTGTGTTTGGATCAGGCTGGCAAACCTTGTACTGGGCAACCGCGATCCCACCCTTGGTAAGAATTCGAATTTTTTCATAACAAATAACAGGCTTTGTATTGATTACATACATAGGACAGGAGGCTAATACATAGTATTGGGTTTGGGTTTGCAGATAATCTTAGCTATTGGAACCCAACTTCAGAGCATTTTGATAAAGATGGCTGTTGAAATTAAGGAGAGACATGCAGTGGTTCAAGGGATCCCTCTGGTGCACGGTTCCGACAAGTATTTCTGGTTCGGTCGCCCTCACTTTGTCCTTCATCTCATCCATTTTGCGCTTTTCACGGTAAACATATTTTACAACATCAATACAATACAATACAATACTCGTCCATGTGTATCTAGCTATGTACACTGATATATCGACCGTGTTTTCAAATGTTGCAGAGTGTGTACCAAATAGCATATTTCTTGTGGAATTGGGTAATGCGCGCTTCTTCTTTTACTCGTCTGTCTTATACATGTGTCACAATGCTGAATAATCTTGATTTCGTTGCAGTATTCATTCGGGTTACATTCTTGCATAGATGGGGGTTACAGGCTCGTGATAATTAAGGTTTCGGTTGGGTAATAAAAACATGAACTAGCACTCTGTTGTAGTATATATATTGTATGACAGACAGAAACCAATGGTTGACTTGAATGTATGTATGTTTGGGGATTTTCAGGATATTGATGATATGTTTGTGCAGCTACATAACACTTCCCTCTTACGCCCTTGTTACACAGGTAACATATATATTTCACAATATCAACAACTTAATCAACATTAAGGTTATACATGGGTTGCTGATGTGATACAAACGTTGAATTGGTGTAGATGGGATCGAGGATGAAGAAGTCAATATTCGATGAACAGACATCAAGTGCCATAAGGAAGTGGCGAAAGACGGCGGCAGAACATAAAAAGGGAGGGAAGATGGCAAGTAGAAGGCTGGGAGGTGGAGGCAGCGTGAACCCAGCTCCTTCTCTCCCAGCACACGCAATGCGCCGCTACGGGACGACGGGTCACTCGGGAGACCAAGAGATGCTCCATTTTGAGACTCAACCCTTAACTCCATCTCCGCTTCAAGTCAGAGTCGATCCCATTCAACAACATCACCATCTTGCTCCTCCTTCTCCTAGGCCTTCATGATGATCACTCATTTATTCACATTTAATTCGAAATTCTGTCACCCATTTGTAAAAGTTGTTCCTATGATAATAACACATGTGTAAAATTTAGACTTACCAGAATAGAAATGGTCTGTCTCTTTCTTAATTGGGCTCATCAGCCCATTACTACTTATGTGCTGGGCAAGGAGTCAAGGACTTGTACTATATAAGATTTAAGCGGTTATACATGGACAGGGAAAGGCAATGGCCATGGGTGGGTATATCGTTCCCTGACCCTATCCGGATCGTCACATTCACTCTGTCATTAGGCATGGGGAATCCTAATTCTCCACATCTTTCCCAAATTTTAAAATTTAACGATACACATTTTCGTGCCAAATATGTCATGAAAATATAGCACATGCTAAATAGCATAGTAAATAGAATGACGTTGAAGTTGATATAACATATTTTGCATTGGAGAGGCAAATATAGCATGGGTTAGAGATGGTCTTAACACCCTAATTGCATAACCTTGGAATTAGAACATCACTTTTGATTTATTTTCATGTATTTTGAAAACCTTACAACTCCAATATATTTTGTTACAACTTCCAAGACCTTTTGTCTTTTGAGAAGACATTTCACCTTTCATCTTCATCCAAGACCTTTAATTTACCTCCAAGACTTGTGTAAATAAGTATATCATGTGATCAATAAAATCAAACTGAATATTCACAATATTTCAGTCTTTACAATGTACAATACATGTGACGTAGAATGATCGCCCCAACCCCACTAAATTCTCAAAAGCTGCCTCAAAACATGTACTTATCAGGGATTCCCATTGGGTTTGAATTGAATGTATTCACTTCAATTTTTTTTTATGTACTTGCAAGGGTACATGTATTAATGTGTGGTGACAAATGAACAATAACGTGTTACAACAGAAGTGAACGGGAAATGTCCTCAATGTCCATCCAATAAGTAGAAGGAAGTATGACAAGTCATGATATATTTGTATTTGAGATGTACAACATTGGTGAAAAGATGAGATGTGCATTGCAGTGTTTGTGTGTATATAACAATATTAGAATGGTTGTTAGACAAAATTGTTTATTAAAGGGACACCACAGTGATTTTAAGCTTATACTTTTATTAAGAAGATGGTGAAGTAAAATTTCATCGGAAGGGATAGAGATGAATTTAAGATGTTTAGTGAAAGTGTAGTTATTAAGGAAATAGACAAAACAGAAGTCTTCAATTGAGATGGAGAGGAGATGAGTATAAGTGGGATGCGACCAACAAAATATAGTGTGTCCCAAATTGAAATCAAAATTTGATTGGTATTCCGAACTTGCCCGAGAAGGTTCTGGAAAGGAGTGAATGTGAGGGGTGATATAATATAGGGGTGAAGAAGACAAACCATCAATTTCATGCCCAAATTAATGGATGTTGAAGTTGCGTGATGGTGAGGGAGAAGAAACTATAATTTGTTGCGCTAATCATGCAATGCCTAAATAAATGGGCCCGTAGGTCCTACTCTGCTTTGTACTTATAACTAATGTCCACTTACATTCAATTCATAACATTAGTGTATTTGGGAATTAGCCCAAGTGATGTGTTACCAACCATTGCCAAACCAATATTATGAATAATTCATATTTGTATTTTTATAACTAATGAAAAACATATCATCAATAACTTATATTTTAAATAATAGAAAGAAAAGTAAACATGAACTTTACCCTTATGAAAATATGATCTCACTTTCGGTAATTACATAATTATTTTATCCATCTAAAAAAAATTCAAATCATCGCGATTTTATTGAAACCGTAAGATTGAAATGTTAAGTTTTAATATTTTTTTCCTTTTATTAATATTGTGTTCACACTAAAATATTTTCTGACACCAATAAATATCAAAGTGCATCAGCCACAAACACCTAAATCATGGACATAGCGTAACAATTATACGCGTTTATTTAGGTGGACTTTTGTGTCCAACTCACGTACACACTCGCTATAGGAAGGAGCAAATCGCGTATTGCAACTGCCTACCAATGAAACTTACATTCACACGTTCTCTCTCCTTTCTATACGAACCAATATTGGTGTTCCACAAATCTAATAATGTTACATTCTAATAATATCACCACTGAAAATGACCTCCTAGCTGGCGAGACTTTGCTACCGCCGGCTTGGCCAAGTCGGCGAGATTTTCGCCCGAAAATCACCGGCTTGGTTCTCGCCGGGCAAGTCTCGTCGGGACTGCTCATACCCGGCGAGATATTGCATCAATATCTTGTCGGGTTGGAGGTCCCAATATCTCGCCTGCTTG
>JAYMTP010008290.1:0-10205 GCA_036897365.1 Geranium brycei
TTTGGGTGCTTGTCTGAACAATCTGATACAAATGCTGCTGAAACCTTTTGGTTGTTACAACTTGCTGATCTCTACCGAGTCATGGAGTATGCTAGTAAGGATAACAAATCAACATGTTGGCAATAAAAAGTAAGGAGGATGAGCAGATTATAACTTATACTGCTACAGTCATCTACTTGGCGATAAGATCAAGGTACAAGAGTTGTTGTGCTAAAGGGTTTTGCTTGATCTTGATTACAATTAACGCCTTGCCCAACCACACTCTTGAGGATATGTTTCTTGATGGGAATGATGAAGATTGTTGTTACAAATTACATAGTCATTTTTTTTGTTACTGTACCCTTTGATCAGATCAAATATTTTAGCATTCGTGAATTAGAAATAGACCAAGGGGAATGTGATAGTGTAAGGATGTAAGCTGATGCCTTGTTGTGCAAGAAATGTAGAATCAGTGAACGGATACATTTTATACAGAGATGAAGTATTGTTGTGCAAGAAATATAGAATTAATGAATGATACATTTTATACACAGATGAATGAGATTGAAGATGTCAATTACAATGAAATGAATCAAACAAATCAATAACTAACAAACAATTATAAAAGAATTTGGGTTCGACAGAGAGGGCACGAGCTGTTGTTCTTCTCCAACCACGGAACGATGCAAGATTTGTGGTAGAGATGCGAGCAAAGCGTCCGAATCAGCTTCTTATTCCCGGAGCAGATATCGTCCAAGCAGATGGAACACAGCGTGTCCAATTCTTGCTCTTGCGAGTCAAACCCACAATTCACCTTCAGGGTCTCTATAGCATCATTTGTCTTGCCCATCTTCCTCTTCTTCGTCTAGGCACATCATAATCGCGGTAGAGACAACCTCTAACTTGGCGCAGAGGTGGCCTAGCCAGTGTCGATGTAACAGCTAAGGAGTATCGAGCTCAGGCGGTTGAGAATGGCCAAGTTGTCGTGGTCGTGGTCGATGACCACATCGATAATGCCAAGAGCGTCACATAGAATCGATCTCATCGCAATGGGTTGTTGGAGGCACACTGCAGGAAAAAGAGTGGGACGAATCGAAGGCAAATCTGTGAAGGAATCGACGAGGGTGGAACCATATCCTCGGACGCTAAGGTGGCACTCTTGGTGTTTAATGTGCACATCAAGCCCTAGCGACACCACATTGCGGCTCTCACAATCGGCGCACGGTGGATTCGATACCACCGACACGATTTCAATTCTCGAATTCACGTTAGCCATTGAATTGAACCAAAGTTACGAGCACATAACAAAGATTTTGATTTTGATTTGATTTTGAGTTGAGCGAGATTCATGTGAAAATTAATCCCAATTCCATTGTATATATATGGGCTATAGCCCCAAATGTATATGCGTCTCATGTACGCGACGCGTCAGATGTACGCCACGCGTTAGTAGAAATGGCCTCCGGTCTAGAACAATTTTCTGGTTCTTCTCAATTATACCCATTTAATCCAATCTTGTTCAATTTATGGGCAAAATTACACCCGCACCCGTTCGTAGGCTAAAAATTTTAAATTGCAAATACAAAAAATACTGATTAAAATAGGTTCGGTTCTAACCGGGTTAACCGATTTAAATTGCAAATATAAAAAATACTAATTCAAACCTTTTAAACTGGTTCGGTTTTAAACTGGTTAACCGGTGGTTCTGTTGTCATATAACCGAATTGATTCGGTTCTCAATTTTCAAGCTCAAATTCAATCAAATACCCATAATTCTCGATTTTTTTGGTTTGTATTGAGTTTGAATCCTGGTTTGGATTCGATTTTGGGTAAAAATTGTCTATCCTTACACGTCAGTTTGATTATGTGTTATTATCATCTGGGAATTGAGGATTTGTTACTTGAATGGTTACGTTGGTTAAAAATAAAAACCAGCCAGTTGTCATGACAAGTATAATAGGTACATAATAATTGAGTTAATAATATAATAATTCAAATGTCTTGCAAGCAAGAAAATAAATACAGGGAAAATGTTAATACCATTTTCACTTTCAACTTCTCTCAAACAAAAAGAAACTTTTATAGGATATTTTCATTAACTTTTTAAAAAATCAGTTATTTTTTTTCTGAAAAATGACTAAAATAACTCTGTTTTTTTTCTTAAAATGAGACAAAATAATCTCTGACATTATCCCTAAATATCAATTTAGATTGATGTAATGAAAAATTCTAATGCATTGGTATAATAGGATCATAAAATTAAAATATTCTATATTTATTATTCTAACTTTCCTAATTGACTATTCAAAAAAAAACTATACTCCAGCAAGCAAAAGAAGCACAAGAAGAATGCAAATGCTATGAATCTTCATGAGTCATGTCATATATTAAATCTCAAATAATGTGAAAAAAGTTGATAAAAAATGTGCATTCAACAATTTCTTTCTGCTCTAAAAAAATTGATTAAATCAGAGTAATGAGAAGTGTACATTTTGTTGACTAAAAAACTGATCTTTTGTCCCCTTCAGCACTTTTCTTTGAGGATAATGCCCTCAGCCTCCTCAGCCGCTTGCTGGGGAGGTTGAGCGGGGCGTTTAAACATTACATAAATTTACTCAACATTTAAACATTACATAAATTTACATTCCATCTAAAGATATTATATGCAATATTATTTATAAATGATATAAATCAAATTGATCTTGTATCGTGGAATATGCATCTTGACAAGGGAAGAAATTTGTCTCAACTATTTTGTCTCCACCTTCAAAAAGATGGAAATCAGAATCTCCTTGTCTGAAACCAAAAACAAAAACTTTGAAGTATAAACATGGTTTAAAAAAAGGCTATTGAGGCTTGTGCCTTGAGACTCGCCTCAAGGTGAGGCAGTCGAAAACAATCTTTAAGGCTACGCCTTTCATTAGTGTACTGAGGCTAGCGCCTCGGCTCTGTTGAGGCTTATGCCTCGTGCCTCATGTATCGATGTGGTTGAAGCATGCGCCTAACATTGTAAGTTAAATTTCAAAATTTTAAAAACCCATTTTTGGACATCTTATGGAAGTTCTATATATGAATTTTTTTTAAATGTTGTTATTGAAACTTTTATGTCGGTAAGAAACTAAAGTTAGCCTAATAAATCTAAGGAATACAAAATTAAAATATAAATTAGAAAAGAAATTTGTAGCAACTCTTCCATAGACTTTTGTAGCCTACTCATTTTCTAGCCAACCACTCTTCTCCCTCCTTCCATTTATTCTTTCTCAATCTCCTTTTTTGCTAATTCTTTCGTGATTTTTATTTCTGTTTTTTGTTTATTTTATTGATTTTTTGCTGATTTTTTCTTAATTTATCTTTGTTCATAGTTGATGATTTAATGTTTGCGACTTCTTTGATGTTAATTTTTTTTGTTTATTTAGTTGTTTATTTGTTTTTCTTTCTTATTTTTATCATTATGATATGAATTTATTGATATTATTACGGAGGCTTACTATCATGGACCGAGAGAGTGGACTCGGTTCATGCATGTTATTGTCCAAGGATAGATGTTATGGAGTCGTATGGACGAATTGGGTGAGTTTAGGCTGAACTTGTGGCAAAAATTCCCAATTCTCTAGAAATTGGTGGATCTTTCCAAGTCCAGAGGGTTTTATGGGAAAATCTAAGATATTTGGAGGAAACTTTCTAGAAAGTCAATCTTGACCATCCATTTGAGTAAATAATAACCACCTATTAGGAGATGGATTTCCTATAAATAAGTGTTGGAGGTTAATGGTAGGCATTCAACACTCTAACATCTCTAACTTGTAAAGTTCTTGTGTATAATATCTCTTTAGTCTAAGTGTCGCAAGTATCCTAGGCGTGACATTACGCCTTATTGTGCCTTGAGGCTTACGCCTTACGGTGCTAAGCGGAAATGTCTCAGTTCTCGATCTAGTCTTTTTAAACTTTGAGCACAAATGAACCAATCAAGATGATACGGTCCCGCGCCTTGGATATGGTTATGAGTCATGTGTACTCCGAACTGTTGTTGTCTTCGTCGCTACGACGAAGATGCTCGGTTTTCTTCTTTCGTCCAATATTGATAAGTTAGTTAATTATAGAGAGAACCCAAGATCTCTTGATAAGTAAGTATTTGATAAAAATTGCTCAAAATAATTCCCTCCTTTATTGAATCTGCCATCAGATATTTATAACCCAAGGTTCCCAAACTAAAACAAAAAGATCAAGGCTTATCACCATGATCAAATAAGTACAAAATTCAAATCCAAATAACTAATTCAAAATCCAAATACTAATACTAATGACTATCCAAATAATTCAAATATAACTTATCTTATCTGTCATATTTCTCTTGTGATATCTTGAAAATGAGATTCATAACACAAGAACAACAAAATCAAGCAAAAGGATTCAAACCTTGAAGATTATCAATTCAAATTATGACAATAATAATGCAGAAGCAAACCCAAAATATATTCAAAACATCAGTCTTTGTTACTAAACGATTTAGTGACATCAATAATTATTACACAATTGGTTCTTAATAAACACAACACAACCTGATTGTTGCGAGTAGGATGGTTCAGAATTTATTACTATGCCATCACACGGCTGGTTGTTGTTGAGTGATGCAATGAACATTCCCGCCACCCAAAACAATCTCCCGTGCACCTTCTATTCTTACCATCTGTGACATCAGAGAAAATGAGGCTTTAGGCCAAAATCTTGAAATTCAGTAAAATGACAATCTGCCTATTTACAGGTGCCATGAAAGTTTCTCCACCCTAACTTGAAACTTGACTACCAAAACAATTTGCAAGGATTATCTTATAAATGCATCGCGAGCTACAATAAGTTACTATGATTAAGATACACGGAAGAATCATAATTTTATGCCCCAAAGCCAAGCCAAAACTATATTATCATTACTAGTATTCTTTCCAAAATACTCCTAGATAAAATGTTCCCCTAGATAAAATGTTCCGAAAAAATACCCATTTTCCTTTTCAAGGAGTAAATTATGAATATATTAATATTCTTTTATGAGCTAGTTACTAAATGGGCGCACATTGAGGCATGATAAGAAAGTGGAGGAACAAGGTTGTGCTTCATACATCAAATGAGCTAGCGTCAAATAGAGCTTATTGACTATTGGTGTGTGTTTGACAAGTCACTAGAGAAAACTTATATGTTGTTCTTTAAGAAGCTAAGCTAGTACAACAAGCCTATACTTCTAACAAGCTTTTCATGAAGAAAAAAAAAACATTATACCCTGCCATTTGAGTAAAAGTATGTCAAGTCTAATGAGAATTTTTTTCATCATTTCTATCCTTGCATGTCATTCATTTTATACTTTTTCGACCAATCTCTGTCAAAATTCTACCACTTTTCTGTCAGTGGTATAATTTGTAACATATATGTATATATTTGAGTACAAGCATCTCACTTGGTGATTTGGGAAGGCACGGGACAAGACTCTGACAGCTTCCTCGTCCCACTTTGGGTCCCCAAATTGAGGTGTGATGATACCCCCATTGGCAATGTAGAAGTTTACATATGAAGCAGCTAGTCTTGTACCGGCAACCCTTGGTTTAGCATCATCATCCTGCAGAAATATTGAAAACCGTAAGGAAACAATGCACCTTTAAGGGTGTTAAAAAAAACCGAACCGATCAAAACCGACCGAATTAAACCGAACCAGTCGGTTCGGTTCTGATAAAAACCGAGTGGGGTTGGTTCGGTTTCAGTTCTGGTTAGCTTAAACCGATGGATAACCGAACCACCGATTATGGTTCAATTGAACCATCAATACACAGTTTTATCATTATTAATAAATGTCCATTAATTGTCATTATGATGTTTTACCTAATTTCAATCACATGTATTAGAGTGATTGAATATAAACTCTCAACTCATTATAATTGTCATTAATGCGAATTTTAAATTCTGTAAATTAATGTAAATGAATGTAAATCTAAATCCATTTATTTCTCTGTCCATTTACTCTCTCACTCCAGCCTCCTCTTCCGGCAGCATCAGACGGAGGATGCACATCTGTGAATCAGAGATGGAGACAGACGGAGGACGTGCAACAGAACCAGATCTCGTCGGAGCCGGATGAGGACGCGCAACAGAACCAGATCTCGTCAAAGCCAGATGCTCACTCGACGGTTCTGGTCGGGTCTCTGGGTGTAGCTTGGTGTCCACTTTTGTAGTTGGGGTGGCTAAGTGTCTTTTGATCATAGTTGGGCGTGGCTATGTGTACTTTTCCCAATATACAATACCCATAGGAACCTTAACTTTTGAATTTACCCAACTTGGTTAAGTGACTCGCTACAGCAAGAAAAGGCCAAAAATGAAAAAATACAGGGGCAAGTATAACAAAAATAAATAGTACTCAACTAATGGTTATCCTATCCTGGAGGGGAAAATGTCTATCGCATAACAGTATGGAACATGTTATTTTTTTCATTTTAGATAATAGTGCAAGAAAGAATCTTCTACTAGGAGCTACTACTACTGGTGCCAAGTAGTTAGGACAAATGAGATGTTTCTTAATGTCAACCTTCGATTAATTATATCTTCTTTTTTTGGGACGTGTCAGCTAAATGGACAGGAAATGATATTATGGGTTGGGGTTCAAGTAGAGCATCATTTTTATGTGAAGTGTGAACATAATCTTTTATTGAACTAAATTCAATAAATTAATCATTACCATCAAAATATTCACTCCAAAATCTAGTCAACTGTGACTCAAACGATTGTGGATGGTACAAGGATGAAGGATTTTTTAAAATAGGATGAAATGTTTCTCTCTACAGACAAAAATAGTTTGAGGTTTCGTTCTAAAGAAAATCCAATTTTACATGCAGATTAATATGCATAGACAGGAATGTCAAATCTTGGTATCTAAAAGGCTTACATGAATAACTCCCGCGGCCTCTTCCGCTGTCATATAAAGTGGCCCAGGTACATGGAGTTTAATGATTTCTAATTTCCTTCCAGCGGCATCAGTAGTATTAGATAACGCAGAAATGGCTTCTTGGGCTCGTTTATAGTGATGGTCTTTTTCATCATCAGTCCAGGACAGCAAAACCACACCAGGCTTAACAAAACAGCACATATTATCAATATGACCGTTAGTATCGTCATCTCCTGTAAAAAACAGACAATAATAAAAACTTCAGTGAACAACAAAAAGAAATAGATGAGGCTACCTGCAATAGAAACAATGGAAAACAGAACTAAAATATGGGAAAATGTCACTTACGTCCCCCTAAGTATAGCTCAATCTCACCTAACTCCCCTTAACTAAAAACACGTTTTCTACTCCCTTAAAATGAGAATGAGCTATACAGTTAGGGGGAGGTGACATTTTCCCTTCAAATATTTATGACAACTGGACAACAGAAGACATCTTCTAAATAAGGAAATTAATATTTTGTCCTAAATAACAACCTCCTTATTTCACTTCTAGCTAAAAATAGGCATTTATACTATTAAACGTCAGTAAAAAAGGTTGTCTTCGGTCGATAAATAATTTTCACATCTCAATTGACTGGAGTTGCATGGTAGATGCAATTTTTGGCCGTTATCCAAACAAAGTTCTGTCTTGAAATTGTTGTGGTGCATTAACTGAGAGCTTCATTCTACAGTTATTGTCCGTTGTCAGGATATGCAAGTTTCTATAATCAAAGAATATCAATATGTTCACAGAGAATAAAACAATTAAAACATAGCTTCACGTATCGTGATAAGGATGCTCATGAAAGTGCCAATATGTAAGAAGCATGCATACACCATCATATGGGGAAAAGAAAAGGCAAATAAGCTATAGTATTCTTAGAAATTCAACAAACTGCATGACCTAATTGACGATGAATGAAAAATTGCATACCATATAATCCATATGGCAACCAAATAATCTTCGTCACACCGAGATATGCCTTGAGTTGATCCTCGATTTGTTCTTTTGTCATATGTGGGTTCCTATTTTTATTCAACAGACATTCCTCAGTGGTGATGCATGTTCCTGCAAGGAGCGCACACATTTTAAAAAACCTAAAACATATTGTTGTCTCAAAATTACAACCTTAGGCAACTTTCTTAGAGGTGATATTTCAAAAGGGCCATCTTCTCAGATTAAATGATGCTTTAAACTCTCAACCAACAATCAAAATATAAACAATAGGATTGAGAGTGAAATTGGCATTTTCCACCACAAGTTCAATGCAAACACGGTGGAGTAAATCTTTCAACCGAGCTTCAAACTTTTTTTCTATCAGCAATAATACAAGGAAATCATACTCTAATGTATGTACCAAGATTCGAACTCAGGACCTCACATATGTTAGTGTAAGCCCCTTACCACTTGGCCCAACTTGTGTAACCGAGCTTCAAACTTAATCTTTCAGTTAACAGAGTATAGTTCTTACATCCATTAAGCATCCCATATATATTCAGTAAATACAAATGCAACTGTCTCCTTCAGTTCACAGAGTATAGTTCTTACATCTATTAAGCATCCCATATATATTTAGTAAATACAGATGCAACTGTCTCAACAAACATGAATGAAAATTCTAGTGACATTTCCTATAAAAGAACTCTTTTACTATACAAAAGTGGTCGGCAAATGAAAGTAACACAGACTACTATATGTCTCAATATATATGAAAGGTGCAGTGCATTAACCTAATCTATTCACCAAAAAAAGCTCATTACATTTTTCTTTAGTTCTTATAATGGCTGGAAACTCTATCACGTCAATTTAATCATCAAGATATGCCATAGAAGGCTAGATGATTACAGTATTAGCTATAATTTACACAATCTGATGTAGCCAATAGATAATTACTCTTTTAAGTAGGGACATCCAGCAACAAGATAATGTGCAATGCTTGCTCAATATAATAGGGGCACTATTACCTTCTCCATCTACATGGATGCTTCCACCTTCAAGAACCATAGATTGTGGAAATCTAGGAAGCCTCTCAACTCCCAAAATCTATTATTCAATAATCCATCACTCAATTGTCAGCAAATATAAACAAGCAATGTACACGGGAAACATACAAATACAGTATTAGCAATTATCTATTTAACTTCACTCACCTTCTTTGCCACAAGAAGGTCAGAGCTCCAATCTTTGTAACAGCCGTCATCAACACCTAGAAAGTCGAGAGTTCGTAAGGATCCCACTGAACAAGTATACTGGATTTTCATACAAATTTTGTGAACACTGTTGTATTGACCAACTGCAGGATACTTTCGTAATTAACACATGCAACTACTGTTGAGGATCACATATCTATTTGTTAATCAATGATATGAATTCATGGACGAAGTTATTCTACAAGTGCATAGAGACAGTGTCATTGAGATAGTTTCAAAAGGATTAATGCTCCATAACTGTAGGTCCATCAATGCATTTAGCTAAGCATTATCTCATTTTCTTAAATCTGTTATTTAGCATTACTGCATTTCCCCATTACTATTATTTAGGTTCCTTCCCTTGCATTTAGCTCATAAGATTAGTGAACAAACTTGTATTTAAAGACTAGTCATGTATGAGAGAAGAGGCAATCAAGAAGTGAATTAATCAGTAAACTAGTGTAGTAGAAGATATCTTAAAGGTGTCGTGAGGTCCGGAGTTCTCCTGTTAACAGAGCTCCCAAATGAGATCCGAGAGTTCTCTCATTAATCGGGCTCTCAACCTATCCCGTTCACCCATAACTCGATCCACACATCTGAGACCGTAACAGAATGGTATCAGAGCCTAGGGATTTGAAGGAACGGGCCTTGCAGGACAAGTTCGAGGCCTTCATGGGTATATACTGCGAGGATAAGGCAACATCGGATGCCAAGTTGTTGGCTGTTCTCAACCAATTGCATCATGTACAAAATTTGTGGTTGCCGGGTCGCGTGGCAGCACCATCGATCGAGGCCGGCCACACACAGGAGCAAGGTTCATAACAAGAGACGCCAACGATGGACGAAGTGTCGAGCAGCAAAGGAACAAGAGCAGTTCTGTGCTACATCGAACTTGAATTTCCTCGTTATGGTGGTAGCGAGGACCTTTTGGTTCGGCTGAGTCGGTGTGAGAACTTCTTGCACCAGAAGACCAACAGAGAAGGTCTCGTTGGCATCCTTTCACCTAAAGGGTGACGCGCAAGTGTGGTTCTTAACACTTCAACCAGATCGTCCAGAATCGACTTGGTATGAAA
>JAYMTP010008291.1:0-10205 GCA_036897365.1 Geranium brycei
TGATGACACACTCAATGATATAGATCGAATTATACTTAACTTATTACTACAACACAATAGTAATAAAATGTCGATTTGTTTATTCTACGAAATGTTAAACATTACATCAATTGGATTACATATGTTGGACTAGGGCACAAATCCTACACATGGTTGGTGCAGTAAATAAAAAAGTGAATTCATACACTAATATGCTCTTAAGACTTGCTTACATCACATTAAATAATAACAGACTCTTTCTTTATTTTGTAATTAAAAAAATAATTTGAAGATTTAAACCAAGGGTTAAAGGAAGGGATATGTGTACATTATAATTTGATATCAATAAACACACTTAAAAAAACAAAAGGTTGACGTATACGTTTATTGTAAATGGGTTGATATTGAAATTTCTGTTAAAAATATTGGTTGTTGAAATTAATTGTGATTTCATTTCAATATAAATACACAAAAACTACTAAGAGAAGGTACGGCTGAGAGAGAGAGAGAGAGAGAGAGAGGTGCGGACTGAATCAGTGAGCGGCCATTGGTAACAGCCGAGCTCTGGTTCTGAGCCAAGTTCCTTTGGTCTCTTCACTCAACTCATGCATATCATTCTGTGGACACCTATTCTGTTCACTCAAGAACAAATAATTATGGGTTTTCTCTCCCAACTAATGTTCTCGTAAGAGCAAGGCTCGTCCAGAGAGAGGAGTGTGTTTTTGGCTTAAAGTTTCAGTTTTTATTGTCATTCTCGTGTTGTGAGGTTTTTGGTTTCTGGGTTCCAGCTTAAATTTTGTGGGTTTTCTCCAATGGCTGTGATTGGCTCCATCTGGTGGGCTTTGAGATTGTCAGCAAGTGTTGTGGTTTTAATTTGTGCTGTAGCTTCTGTTATAGAGTCTGCCCAAGAGGGTTTGCCTTCAGAGGTTGATGAACAGTCTCATGTTTTGACCAAAGTATTCAACTTCTTGTGGCAAAGTGATCAGCTGGGCTACACTCACACATGGCCGGTATGTATGTCTCTTATATGTATTTTCATTTTGATAGAACTTAATTAACTGATCTTGAATCATAATTTGTATTTTCTTTGATTAATGGGTTCACAACCTAGCTATTAGGTGTTTATGAATTCTATTTGGTAAACTGATAAGTGATTGCTTAGGCTATGAAATTTGGGTGGAAAATTGTGGTGGGTACAATAATTGGATTCCTTGGAGCTGCCTTTGGAAGTGTGGGAGGAGTTGGAGGTGGTGGCATTTTTGTTCCCATGCTTACTTTGATTGTTGGCTTCGACGCCAAGTCCTCCACTGCAATCTCAAAATGTAAGAAGTAGCATGGCATTGAATTAGGCTACTGCTTTGTTTTGTCTAGTCTAGTGTATCACTCTTATATTTTAGTTTTGTTGATTGAAAGTCGAAAGTAAATTGATGTTCTTGTGCAGGTATGATCATGGGCGCAGCTGCATCAACGGTTTACTACAATCTTAGGTTGAGGCATCCGACACTAGACATGCCTCTTATTGATTATGATCTGGCTCTTCTCTTCCAACCAATGTTGGTACTCGGGATCAGTATAGGGGTTGCCTTCAACGTCATTTTTGCCGACTGGATGATCACAATCTTGCTCATAATCCTCTTCTTAGGTACCTTACCTTCTTTTCTTATTATCTCACAATCCTTTCCTGATTGATTATGGTGTTCTTCAGGCACTTCAACTAAAGCATTCCTCAAGGGAGTCGAGACATGGAAAAAAGAAACCATCATGAAAAAGGTGGTTTCATCATTTGGTCTGTAGATATGTTTTCTTCTTTAATTCAACCCTATCTATCTTAGTGATATACCTTCCTTTTCTTACTCCGTTTTCTGATTCTTCAGGAAGCTGCTAGACGTTTGGAGTCAAATGGTGAGTTCATGTTTATGCGTATGGTATTGAAAACATTCTGATACACTATATTGCACTCTAATCAGGTAACAGTAATGATGGCGTAGAATACAAACCTCTCCCTGGAGGCCCAAGTAACAGCAGCCCCGCAAACAAGGAATTCGTGACAGAGGTAAGACCTGTTTCACATTCTATAACGTATGTGGTTATGGATTTTGAGGACTGATTTCCAACAACTTCACAGGCTACCGTTCTTGAGAATGTTTGTTGGAAGGAACTCGGACTTCTTTGTGGTGTTTGGGTTATAATTCTCGGGTTGGAAATTTCAAAGGTCTGCAATTACTATCATGTTATTTTCATTATCACTTGTTTTAGTGACGGGGAAAGCTGAAAGTAATGTGGATTGGACGCAGAATTTCACAACAACATGTTCAGCAGTATACTGGGTTTTGAACCTATTGCAGGTGAGTCCTGAGTCCGCGATTATTTATGGCATAGAAACAGAAAGTTGTTGTTCTTTCATAACTAACACTGGCCTGTTGGTGGTTTGTTTTTGTTCAGATACCAGTGGCTTGTGGGGTATCTGGGTATGAAGCTGTTAGCCTGTACAAAGGCCGTAGAGTGATTAAGTCCAAGGGAGAAGCAGGAACAAACTTTAAAGTGTACCAGCTAATCCTTTATTGTTCAACAGGAGTACTGGCCGGAGTTGTAGGTGGATTGCTTGGTCTTGGTGGGGGTTTCATTTTGGGCCCTCTCTTCCTAGAGATGGGCATCCCTCCTCAGGTGCATTTTTTATTTCATAGCGCTCCATTCATTAAACTAGCGACCTTGTTTTCTTGAAACTATAACGGATGGTTTTGTCTGCAGGTATCAAGTGCCACAGCTACCTTTGCCATGTTCTTTTCCTCATCCATGTCTGTGGTAGAATACTACCTTCTGAAACGTTTTCCTGTTCCATACGGTAAGTTATGGGGACATTTCATTTCCTTTCCTTGAAAATGGTTTCTTATAGTATAATACAATGCTTTGTTTGCTGCAGCTCTATACTTCATTGCAGTGGCCTTTGTTGCGGCGCTTGTAGGGCAGCATTTGGTGAGAAGGTTGATCGTGATACTGGGAAGAGCGTCTCTGATTATATTCATTCTGGCGGCCACAATCTTCATAAGTGCAATATCACTTGGGGGAGTTGGCATAGATAAAATGGTTGTAGATATCAAAGAGCACGCCTATATGGGATTCGAGAACATCTGCACCTACCAAGCATAGCTTCTACACTACACTCACTATTGCCTTCCTTTTTCTTCTTCTTCTTCTTATGCATTAAAATTTTGAATCAGCAGCAAAATTAATAAATGGTTTTGTGCCATTGAGTATACTGTTTTTTTCATAATGCTCTAGATTTCTCCATTATGGAGGAAGTGATTTTCAATCCATGGTGTAGAGAAGAGGCCCATTTTTGGGCCCAACTATTAAATGAAATATTTGAATAGCAGCAACTTGCTCTGCCCGTGAGAGAGACCGAGAGCAACAAGAGGGAAAAATTGAGCTGCTGCTCTTGTGGTGTCGTTGCCCAAGAACGATAATAGCATGGAGAAGAAGAAAGAAGAAAGGTGTCTTCAAGCCTTTGGTGAAAAGGGTCGTGCAAAATATCACGCTTTTGGTGAAGTAATTGTTACAACTCTTTCTCATCGAATGTTTGGGTAGAAAACTTATTTAGATAATTTTATTTTGAGACAATGACACTTTATTACACAAAACTATCGCGAAATGACAGTCTCATATCCTAACTAATTTTCTCTCTTTTAGTATTTTGACAATTTTTTTGTGACAACTTACCCCTAAAATAATCCTGGTTCAATCGAACTAATGAGAAAATGGACTAGGTCAACTCTGATTTGGTCAGTCGAATCGGGTCAACTCTGGTTCGGTGAAGCAAACCCCTCCTTCCTTGCCTTCTTAGTTGAGACTCTACAGCCATCCTCTATAGTGTCTCTCCGCCGAGCTCCTGTCACCGGTGCCAGTAGTTTTGGAACGCTGAACAATCCTCAGGCCTCCCAGATCACCTCTGGTCACTGTCCGGCGAGATTTAGCCGAACTCGATCCACCTGTGAAGGCCCCTAGTGCAGCAGAAGGGTGCTTCGAAACGAAGCAAGGATAAACCCTAACTTTAGGGATAAAACAGAATTTAATCCAAATAACTCAAATTGATAATAATGATAATGATAATGATGATAATAATCTCTACACAAGTTAAGACTTATATAGGACTAATTCTCCAAAACTAACTCAAACTAGTAAACCTAAACTAATAGAACTAATCAATCCAAACTAATTAGAGTTAAGAAACCTAACTTAATAGGAAAACCTAAAACTATCCAAAATCTAATATAATTAAGAATTCTGATTGGGATTGTCCTACATCAATCAAAGTGACCAGTCATTATTGATTTTAATATGGTTTGTATAGGTAGCACGGAAGAGTATTGGAAGAGAGCAGATGCAGCTCAAGTTATTGCTTTAGTGAGTTGAGATTTGTTTCTATGTTACTTTTTGAATGTCATTTGTCTTTTGATGTTATTGTTGTTAGGTTTTAAGTACGTTCCTATTACCATTAGCAATATGCTCATTTCTCTTGGATGAGTTGTGCATGTAAGCAATATAATCTACGGCCAATAAGTTCAAGAGCTTGGTAGGCATTTCCGCCTATTTTACTATGTTTATTTCGTGTAAATTGTCAATCCATTACCTTGCCTGTCAAGTTGAGATGTCAAGCCTTTTTGTGTTCATAACAGTTTCCTCACTGAGATGTAAATATAGTTTCAATTGAATTCATTATGCAGCATGCCACCTTTTTGAAGCATGTTTCAGCTGATATCCAATCCCTTAATGACTAAATAATTGACTTTTTCATGTCCTTACTCGGGTGGTTGAAGTTAACTTGGGAAGGATTGGGAATGGGAGGAGGTTCTGCTATTGGAAACTGGAGCAGGTACTCTCACACAAAAAATAGGAACTCTGGTGAATTAATATTAATGTTCGCATAATTTAACAAAAGTCGGTGTCTTGAATAACTTCTCCCTTTGAGTGTCTTGATCAGTATTTATGTGTGTCATGCCTTGTATCCTTGTACATATTATCAAATAGCTTCGGTATATGATATAAACTCAGATAAAGCTTGTGGATGTTCATCTCATTGTTGTAACTAATTTCCACCTCCTTCTAAAACCTGGTTCTGTATAGTACCTGCCCATATTTTCCCAATGTCGTTGTCATTTATCCAAAATGAAAAAAAGAGAGTAAATGTGCCTTGGGTACTTGACAATTTACTGAATAATGTGTATTGTGTTGTCTTGTACTTTGTTGAACTTGTCAATCGACTATAACTTATTCATTGATGTCACCTTTTCGTCATGTCGTATCAAACATGTGTACTATATGTACTAAGCAGAAGACATATCAGGTTGTTGTATGTTTTATGTTTGGACATGTTTGTCTAAGAGGGTGCTCTGATGCTCAAGGCTCTGACCATTGCTGTCTAGGGAGGTTGAGCCACAGCACAAACAAGGATTTTTACTATTGTAATATAATGAAATGACTGAATACCCGTGTAAGCGTATTGCTTATTTGCTGAAATCAGTCCTTTGGTAGATTGTATCAGTTGCTTTAAATTATAGTCTGTTTTTGTTTTTGTTATTAATTTAATCTAATTGATTTTTTAACTTACCAATGCCCTAGGGAGAATGCAAACAACAAGGTTCTTCTTGGTATTGGCGGTGGACATTATGTACCCCGACATATGGATATAATTTCGTAAGTCCCAACATAAGGTTTCTCTCTTCTCCTGCTATGCTAATTTATATTCCATAGGTACTTTTCCAGATTGGTCGGTTTCTCCTCCACAAGTAATAAAACTCGAAAACAAAACTGAAAAACAAAAGAGAAAAAAGGTGAATGCTATTCATACATAAGTTGCAACTGAAGCATTAATGTAGACTTCGAGCAGAAAAGCCTTTAAGAGCGAGTAGAAAGGGCGCTGACTTGTGCACCTCAAGTTGGCTACTTTTTTTCCTTCCAGATTTTTGAACCACTTATATAGGCATCGTATTATATTTAATTAATTGGTGTTTGGTTCCAAATCACCTGTGATAATCACCAGGCAATGCTTGGTTAGCTCCATTTCTGATCCCAAATACATAATACATTCGAGCATCATACATTTTCCTTCCACTTCTATGCATTGATTAGTTTTAGATCACATTGGTAATGATGAATTGAAGATGGTCTGTGAAATTGTGTTGCATATGTCATTTGCACAGAAACAAACATCTGAATGTTACATTTGACAGTTTTTTATATAAAATGTTACATTTGACAGTTAATAGTTTAATTTACAATATACAAACCTATTGCGCATTTGCGCCATGTCTTGCTTTGACTACCTTGAGGAGCACATTATTAAGAAGAATAAAAACAATTTTATATATGACAGAAGCATGAGTCTAGATCTGCATTATCCAATGTTGTATGCTTCTACAATGTTAATTTGTGCTCCTCTGGGAACCAGCATAGCCCTTTTCTTTTGTATCGGACATTTGTTTTATACCTTCAACTTCAAGAAGCAGGGATCATAGAATAGGACCATACCTTAGAATATAGATTATCACGTGATGTGTAATCCGAATAATTTGACATGATTCTAGGAAGGATGGTGTTTGGGTGGGTCATCTACTTTCAGGATATACCTTGCCTATGGAAGATCCAAATCAGTCAAAAGAAGAAACAAAAACAGAAGATATTGGAGGGACATGGAAACACTCAATCAAAGCTTCATACGAGGCAACAAGATTAGCCTTCCCAGATGGGGAAATTCTGGCACATCTTGATCATAAGTAAGCTTTCTGAGAAGTTTCTTATGTGATTATCGTGTCTTTCTTGCAAACAATATCACGCTATTTAAGTCATAAATCATGCTGTAGATTTTGATTGATGAATGTCCAAATGACATATATATATATATATATAAGTAAATTGTGATGGAATTGTTGAGTGTTAATCAAGGCAGTAAGTTAGCTTTCGCTAGTGTTGAAGCTTTCCTTTCTTTAGCTGAAAAACTCCAATTTTCAATATATCCACAAGGGTTCTCTCATATTGAGTATCAACTATTAACTGTAGTTGAATAAAGGGCGCTGCTGAAAAATAATCCACCTCATTAATTCACTTGTGCGAGCTAGATATATCACATTATAATCTTGAATTCATTTGTGAAAACTGAAAAGAAACACATTGTTCTTTCATTTTATCTAGCACATTCTTGCATGAAAAGAGATTTCTCGAGGATAAAGAAAATAAATCCACCCGCACTAGATGACCCAATTAATTGTTTGCAGGAGTTTCAAAGGATGGCAGAAAAATGCCATTATGGGGTATCTTGGTGAACTCGGGATTAAAACTGGTAAACCAAAAGATTTCTACTGATTTTGACAACGGCCAGCGAAAACAAGCATTTCTTCTGAACACGCGCATAAGAATAGCCTAACACCGTATGGTAAGTCCATTGATTGAGCCACAGATGATGCAGTACAGTACAGAATGGTAAAATCATTATCTGATTAGATGTATAGCCATTATCATTAACTATGAGCAGGAATAGGGATTAAGGCCATTAAAGGTCAAGTACCATTGTGGCATGACCCCATTTTGATTCACCTCTCCAAGCAGATAGAGTTGAATTTGTGTGGCGTTCATGTTGTTGTGGGTCAATTAAGAGGATAATGTAGATGTTTTAAAGTAGTGTGTGAAGATCACTTACAGCAATTGGATCCTGCATTTACAATTGATTGATTGATTGATAATCAAGTATACCAAACAATTATGATGGGTTTATGAGTTTCCTCAACTTTCCTTTTTAAAATATGAGATTGTATTGTGGTAGCAAGCATTGCTTACAATTGGCCTTTTGACTCACAAAAGTCACATACGTGACAGCCAAAATAGCTTAGATTAGCAGTTGTTGCAGGCTGTCACTGCAAGTGTAAACCCAATATATTAACTCTGCCTTATTGATTCCCATGCAAGAAACATCCCATTTTGTCTTCCCATGGTTAAATTCTTCATGTTTTGGTTTTGGAGCAAGTCAATGTACCAAACTCATCTCTCCATGTTTACACATTCATGTAATGTATAGCCTTTTTTTTAATCAATTAAGATATAATAGATTATTCACTAGTTATGGAACGTGTGATTTACTCAAATTATCTCCTAAACGTGTCAACTCAAACGTCTAACACTTATGTGAAACTTTCGTTTATTTTCACGAATTTACACAGACGGTGTAAATTTGAACAAGAGTGAATGAGAGTTTTTTTCCTGTATTAAATATCCATATTTTTTGATAAATAATTTTGATATTTGATTTGTGGGTGGAATATAGAGCCGTTAGAATGTAGACGTTGACCTATATGATATGGATGAGAGTGGAAGTAGGGTATGTATGTGTGGATGGGTCATGAATTTTGTACACAAAACAAGAATTTGATGACTTCATCGACGGATCAGAACCCACCTACCTCACCTACTCACCCTCCACTCCATTTCCATGCATTATCCAACAACATTCCATTTTCAGGTTTTATTATACTACACTTTCTTTTATTCAAGACTCCGAAAGTAAATTATTTATTCTTTGAAAAGGAAAAACAAAAATAAGATGATATACTCATACTTCAAAAAAAGTCCATGTCGAGACTGTTTTAAAAGTCAAAATCTCTATCGTTAATTGAAGAAAAAAAATGATAATTCACTATACTTAATTATTAGTTATTTTTACTTCATTATACTTAACTTAATTGTCAGTATATACCTTAACTATTAATATTTTTCCCATCTGTAATCTGTAGGGATGACAACGAGGCGGATTTGACAATCCCCATCCCCGTCCCCGTCCCCGTTAGAATCGGATCGGGGATTCCCCGTTCCTAACGAGGACAAGAATTCCTCGTCGGATTCGGGGATTCTCCGTTTTTCGTTTCCAATAAAAAAAATGTTAAAACATATTTATGTTTTAAAAAAATTGTATTAAAAATTATTATTTTAATAAAAATATATACTTAAAATAGTATTTTTTTTCATTAAACATGTATTATAAAATATCACTTCAATAAAAAAATATTATTTTTCATTAAATATATATATTTAAATAATATTTTTAATTTAAAATTATATATTTTTAATATATCGGTGCGGAGCGGGGCAGGGATACCTCTCCCCGTTACCGCCCCGTTCCCATCCGGATTCGGGGATTCCCCTCCCCATTTTTGTTTGGATTCGGAGATCCCGGTCGGGGATGGAGAATATTGCCATCCCTAGTAATCTGTCCAATTCTGTTAAATTTTGTTGAAAAGACTAAATTGACCTTTGACAAATTTAACTTTTCTACAATTACTCCTACCCTAACCTAATCCCTAACCTAACCCTATCCATCATCTTTGCCTCCAGTCAACAGCAAGTCTCGCCTCCAGCCGTCGTCGACCTTCGCGAATTAGACCTCCGTCAACCTTCGTGAACCAGAGAGTTAAGAACCAGATTTTCATCACCTCCTTTGCGAATCGATTTATACTCGACTGTCGTCAGAATCTTGCCATAACCATATTTCATTCGAGAAATATTAGTCAGTTTTTGTTCGATTTGCTCGATCTCAAGTTCATCCCTCCCTTCATTTGATCTCCTCAACCCTCATCCCTCTCTCCCGATTTCTCTTGTCGGTGCCTCGTCGAAGCATCGTTCGAGCCCAGCCTCGATCCCATCTCTTCCCCATTTTTTCACTTTACTTTTTACTTAATTTGTGAAAAAACCATTATGCCCCTATAATTTTATTTCATATTGGATGTTTAATCACTATCAGTTTTTTTCATTTGTAACGGCGCACATAGTGAGAGTGCGCCATTACAAATCTCAACCATAACGGCGCACAACAAAAGTACGCGTCAGAAATTTAGTAACGGCGCACGCCATTACAAAATTGCTGACGGCGTACAAAAAATCGGCGCCGTTACTATTCTGATTTTGTAACGGCGCACATAGCCAAGTGCGCCGTTACTAAAGTGTTGACCGTTGACCAAAAAATTCCCGTTATGAGTGAACGGTCTGAAATGGAGTCGTTGTTGTTGCCGTTAATTAGTAACGGCGCACATAGGTGTGTGCTGCGTTACAAAAGTAGAGTACAAATTTAGGCAAAACCTCCCACTTCTTCATTCCACCTTCTCCCAACAATTTTCTCCCGACAAGGGTATTTTTGTAATTTTGGTAAAAGTTTCCCGACGAGTATAGTTTTTAAATTTCCCGAGTAT
>JAYMTP010008292.1:0-10205 GCA_036897365.1 Geranium brycei
TGGTTCTAGTAGATCATCACGTCTTAGTTTGGAACCGCTCGTCTGTGTGGACTCCTCCAGAGAAGAACACCGATCCCGGGGTTCTTATTCGATTCGATTCATAGGTAAAGTTTTCCAATGAACACCTCTCTCAGTGAATCTGGTATCTTGTCTTAAGATCATGTGAAAAGGAGTGTGTGTTGCCAAACTAAGGATGTTCTCCAACGCACTTGATACGGTCGCATCACTGATCGATCCGAAAAGGTATCACTTTTTCGGCTCATTTTCCTCCCACTTTTACCTTATTTTGTTCCACTCGAGTACATTTTACCCCTGTTTTAGGGCTATTTTTTCTCACGGATCTCTTGAGAAAATATTGCAAATTTAGTGTCTTTTTGGCTGCCTTTTAGAGATTTTTGAAGATCACTCGTAGAACACTAACCACTCCTCGTGACCAACACGAAGAAGTCACCGTGGCCGCACCTGATGTAACTCAAAACTTATGCCTGAAGACCAAAAGAGAAGTCCACCATGGTCAACCGACCACGGACCGTGTTCAAGACCCCAAGCTCCCGTGTCCTCTCTACCCCTTCTTTGTACATTATTTTATCAATAAATGCAGTTTGATCTTTGTTCATGTTTCATTTCGTTATTTATGAATTTTATAATGCATGATTATCGTTATGAGTATGAACTTGTCTACCTGATTGCACCTCGGGGTTGAGGCGATGTTTTAGTTAGTTATAGATTAAGGAAACTTAGGTAATTATTTTATATGCTTGTAGCGCCAAGGAGGGAGATTCTATCATATATGTACTTAAAGTTGTGTCCCCTTAATTGTGGACTGTCTGATCAAGTATACTGGCATAACGTGACATGGACCCAGTAGATGGATCTGAGTGGTAGGAACCGGTTTTAAATCTGACCCTTGAGTGAGGCTGGTTAACACGGTAGTAGCATCCATAAGTTCACCCCCGAAAGATCCAGAGAATTCACATACCTTAATGCTAGTGGGGGAGGTATATCTATCTTTGATTGCGTGTAGGTTCCTTCTTACCCCCACTATAGACCCTGTATCAACCTAACAAGGGGGTATAGAGGTTGATTTGGAGTTCTCGTTACCTTCCTGGGAAGCAACAACTCAAGCATAACTATAATTCAGTTCGCTTCATGAATCTATTAGTTAACTAATTCATTTGCTTAAATCTACGTTTAGATTAATCTGTTAATTTACTTTATAATCTTTTCATTTCCCGTTTTGTCTTTTATTGTTAATTTATTTTTTTATAAGTTTTTATCCTTAACCCCACCTTTCGACCGACCAAGATTAGTCAGGACACTCGGTTCGGGTGATTAAGATTTGGTAAACGAGAGTAGCCACCTTGTCCCTTGGGTTTGATAAAAACTCAGGGTCATAATTTACTTCCCTGTATTACTTGCGACCGGTACACTACCGGTACGTTTCGTAATTTTTGCGAGTGCAATTTCAGTGCGTCAATCACGTATACACTTCGGCTATTATTTCCAGCACTAGCATGTGTTATTTCCCTCGAGAATGTATGTTTAATGATCTTTTTATGCTTTATGTGATCACGGGTTTTTTGCTTCTCACGCAGGAACAGGTTTATTCATGATCATTTTGAGCAGAACCGTCGTTGAAACTTGCGAATCGCATAACTTGAGATGTAGAGCTTCAAATAAGACCCATAATATGTCAAACTGAAGGGAATTAAAAGATCTTCATCTTTAAAGGAGGAACCATTGGCGTCTGGAGGGTGTTCCAGGCTCTGTAACGGTCAGTTACATAGCCTGTTGCAAGACAAAGAAACAGGGATATTTGGAGCCAGCTACGGGTTGGTGTAACGGGCCATGTAAAGGCCCGTTATATAGCCCGTTAAACAAGCGATTTCAACATTAAAACACAATCGGTCGCGTACGCATGCGCATTATCGGGCGCCTGTGGACATCTGTCTACGGGCCCAACACCTTTCTACTTCGGATGAGGGGCTTGAAACGAAAAACTACATCTTGGAGGAAAAGTCGTATTAGGAGCTTCCCATATGGGGATCTTGACGTGGGAGGCAAGGGAGATGATCACGAGGAGCTTACATCGCAGCAACTACATGAAATGGGAGCTGAACCGGCCCTCGAGGTGATTATTCCAAACTCGTTATCATTAGATAACTTGATTACTCATAGGAGAGAGCGTTTAGAGTGGGCTAGTCGATTAGTTATCAAGATTGGTGACCGGATCGATAGGGGGACTATAAACACACCGGGTGGGCTAGAGTTGTTTGAGAGACGTCTGCGAAAGATGGGTTGGCTAGGCTTCTTCACATGGTTCAAACCCACTTATAGGGATTTGTTTGCCATCCTTTGATATCGGTGATTCAAGTGAAGGTGAAGATTTATTCAGAAAGTGCCTAAGACCCTAACTTGTAGAGAAAGTTTACTTAAGTACCAATTTTTTCTAATTTTTATGCATTAAGGTTTTCATGTTTTCTCACATTTCTATCTCTATAAATAGAGACCTCCTTGTAGGAAAAATAAATCAATCAATTATACTATTTAGCGGTCTAGATTGTGGTTTATTATGGACTTATTCAATTAGAGTTTCATGTTTCTATTTGTATCGTAGTTTGTGGTGTTGTATTATAAATTTACCCATTTGTAACTTAATTTTTGTATGATTCTGTAATATGGCACCTACTTAACAAAAAATACCAACACTTTTTGATTAATTGGTTAAAAACTTGAACTTAGATTTAATGGACCTAGGTTTGAATTTCGCTGCGATATTTTATTTTGGGATAATTTTACACAACACCTCCTAGAATAAAAAGATTCTCACATAACACTCTCTAAAAGTATTCTTCTCACATGCACCCACCGAGTTTAAAACGACTACACTGCCTTTAGATGCGTTTTAAATTTATAAGAGGTGCCCTCCAAAATCCAAGCTGTGAGCCCAATCGTTGGGACTACTCCCCTTCTTCGTCTTTTTCCTCATGTCTCATCCTCCATCTCTATAACACTCACTCACCCTATTTCTTCCATCTCCGTACCCATAACAGACTATTACCCACGAAATGCTCATCTTCCTCTTTTCTCTCATATTTCTCTTCCCCCGCCCCACCTCGATTTGTATCTGACCTAGGACGGTACCTACCTCATCCAGGACAAATCGTCACTCTCCGACCCAACTCACTTCCTCTCCTCAGGGAGCTCCCTCGACCCCTCCGTTGCAACTGGACCGGCTTCACCTGCGACTCCTCCTCCGGCCTCGTCACCGCCGTCGACCTCAGCTCTGCCCAGCTCTCCGGCGAATTCCCCTCCTTCCTCTACCTCCTCCCCTCCCTCTTCTCCCTCTCTTTTCTCAACAACTTCATCGGCTCCTCGGAGATGACGAGGGAGGCGAGGCGAGGCTCTCTCCTATGTCGTTGATTTTTAAATATCCTCTTTCCAATATAAAGAAATTGTGAATATTTGAGCCTATGTTTGGTTCTTTTTAGCAGACTCATTTTGTTGTTTCTCTGATTACTGAGTAACTGGGTTGATTTGTTATGAAATTTCTCTATGTGGGTCTTTTCTAAAATTTGTGCTAGCGTGACACTGGTTGAGGAGGTCTGGGCATTTTGATGGATTTTTTCTTGGTGATTTTTCACTTGGTTATGGATGTTTGGTTTTGTAATCTGGGTTGTGTTTTGTAAGGAGACCTAGTGTCTGTTTGGTTTATGTGGAAACCGGGGAAAAGAGGAATGATGATTATCAGTTTTTTCGTGTTCATATGATTTTTTGAAGGAAAAAGTTGTGTCGGATTGCTTGTACAAAATTAATTCAGTTTAGTTTTCCAGAAACTTTGGGATCGACTTTGGTTCAGCTTTCTACAAACCAATGGAGTTTGAATTTTCTTTTATTTTCTACTTCTACCATTTTTCACATTGGTGTTTTAAGAAATGTGTGTTCTTGATTTTTGGTTTCCCCATCTATGAATTTCTTGTTAGTTGTGATGTTTTTCAATTTCTCGCCAGCCTTTTTCGTTTTTGGATTCAATTCATTAGTGCTGCCTCACTTTGAAGCATGTTATTGGTTCAAATTTAGACTAAGCAATAGTTTTTTTTGTTAGGTTTTCGATAAAATTATTGGAAGATTATCTTTATATTATTCTCTGAATTTTGATGTACAGTCGTGAACATTTTCTCTTAGATTGGTTTTTCAATTCTGTTGTGGTGATGGGGCTTTGGAGCTTCGATTCAAATGGGAAGGCCTAGGGTTGTAAATGAGCCGATCTTTTAACGAGTCGCTCGAGCTCGGCTCGTTAAATATTCAGTTCAGACTCGTTATAATCGAGCTCGAGCCGAATTCGAGCTCAAGATTGGGCTCGTTTAATAAACGAGCTCGACCCTAATCTTTTAAGGCTCGATAGGCTCGCGAGCCACATTTATTATTTATTATTTACTTAATTTTTAATGAATATTTGAATTAAAATTTAAGCGAACCGAATCGAGCCGAGCTCGAGCTTAGTTGAGTGAGCTCGTTCGAGCCCGAGCTAAGCTCGAGCCAAATATTTTTTTCACGGGCCGATCCGAGCCCTGCCAAAATGAGGCTCGATTAGGCTCGTTTACACCCCGACCTTCTGTTTTCTAATGAGATTGGTTTGCCAGTAGATGGTTTTGCAAGAAGTGAGCTTGGATTTTGGAGTGAACCTCTTATAAATTTAAAACACATCCAATGGAGATTAGGAAAATTGTTAAATTAAAAGGTGCATGTGAGAAAAATAATTTTAGGGAATACTATGTGAAAATCTGTCTATTCTAAAAGGTGCTCTGTGAAATTATCCCTTTTATTTATCCCACCTTCATAGGCCTCTTTTCAGGTTGAAGTCAAGTTATCCTTGAGCTCGTTCATGATTAGAGAAAAAATCTATTTTACAAATATTTTTTACAGAAAATTGCAGAAATGTGCTCTGTTGTTTAACATTTTTCCAAAAAGATGTCGTGCTGTTATTAATTGCAAAAAATATGCCCATTGTTTATGTTTTTTTTTGCAGAATGTGTATCTTTTTATAAAAATAAAAAAATACCCCTAAAAGTAAGACTCTTATGACATAAATAAAAAAGTTTTGACAAAATAATTTAAGTAAAAAGTTAAATTATACAAATTTTAGTTAGAAAATAAAAATAAAAATAAAAAATTAATTTCAGGGATAATTTCGTCATTTTAAATGAACACGCACAATTTGCAAAAATATGTAAACAACAAGGTACATTTTTGTAATTTACAAATATAGCAAGATCAGACCATCTACCTGACTACCAACAATGGAATGATCAATAATTGGAGTGTCCACTTGAGGATTAATAGGAAACATAATTAATACTTGAAATGTTATAAATTTATATTGAATTAGAAAATAGACTAATACTTATACCCTAGCATTCTAATTTATTTTATTTATCAGGTCTATATCGAACTCAACTGTTCAACTTTGAAAATGAAATCAATCTTATAAACGAGTAAGATTTATCATACCACGTTGTTAAATACTAAAATCTCAATGTCAATAATTTAGGTAAGTAAGAATCCTTGCCCCGAGTAAATGGTGGGCTTGTCCACGAAATTGAAGAACACGAATCACTTGTTCACCAAGCTTTTAACCAAGACTTAATCTGCATTTTGTACTATGGATCATAGGAAGCCCAAAAGAACCGTACCAGACGGCTTTCCCGCTGCTGGTCCGTTCTCCTATCTTAGTCCCCATTTTCACAATAATATAGTCTTATATAATCTCAATCCCCATTGAAGGCGGGAATTTGATATTTGGAATCCTCTAACATTATATTTTAAATTTTTACGCATGCATAAGGGTATAATTATCAAGTTGGATTCAGATTTTTGAATTGGACTTGACCCAATCCAATTAAAGGTATCAAATGTTTATCGGATTCGATTCAATTTGCTATCCAATAATTAATGCTTGATTGTCTCAGTTTTTTTTAAGTTGAATTGCTCAAATTCACTCTAATTTTTATCAAGATTATAGATGTCGCACGGTGCATTGTGTCGGACAGGAGCATTCGGGCAGTAACATATTTCTATTTTTGTATTTTATTTTTTATTTTTTTAATATAAACTAATTTACGTATGTAATAAAATATATATTATGCTATATAAAAATTAAATAATTTTTAAAATATTTAATATGTTAACCCACTATAGCAAATACGACAATTTGCATATGCAATGCAAATTTGGCAATCTCCATTAATATTTTTAGTTGTCATTTTACCAAAAATATGGCAAAATGGCACCCCTACTAAAGTTGCTCTTAGTTTGATTGTGATTTTTATTTCCTCACATATATCTATGTACCAAAATTCAAACTGACATAGCAGATGTTATTGTGAGTTCTTTGCCACTTGATCCAATGTATATCTTTATTGTTGTAACAAAAGTTATGGGTTAATTAGATTGTATATTACAATTAAAGTTCTCATTACTTCTTATTTACACTTATGATTTAGTTTCTAAGTTTTGTTCGGGTGGAGCCTTGTCTCTTTTACTTGATAAAGATCTTAGACTTGCATTAATTTGATGAAGGTATTATAACATAACATCTAAAATACTTCAATTGTGTAGGCCCTTGGTAAAATTGTCTTTACCATTAACCTTCAATTATTTAAATTGCTTACACAGTCTTTATCTGAGGTTCACCGGTTACACATATTTTTCATTTACTCTTTATTTGTCAATTTCAGTAGTCATCTACATAGTTCACAAGAAATAAATCTAAGAAAAGTAAATGATTTTTTATGGGGTATTTTGTCCTCAATTATTTCGGACTCACAGTTTTAATAAGGGCAAGAAGGTCATTAGATCGAATCTCATTGGAGGGAGTTTCGGGTTTGTTTTGTCATCTTTTCTTGATGTCTCTATATAACTAACTCTATGTAGCATTGGTTGTTCAACTTGGTAATGCCATGTTTTGGTACCTTTAGATACCACAAAAGAGGGTTGGACAGGTTTACAAATTCTTTTAACACATCAAACCTAACAAATAACTCAAAGGGGAGATTCTATACTTTGATTTGAGAATAAATATTATAGTTTGTGGGTGAGATGTGAATACATATTCCTTAAGAAAATAAGCAATAAGTGGTTTATGACCTAAATGAAATGATTGGAATAACAGGTCAAACAAAACAATGTGGAGCTTTGATGAATCCAACCTATTACTTTAGGATTTAATATTAAATTAGGGTTGCTATTAGTTTTATTTTTTAATGAGCTTTGGGTTAGATTTGGATATTAATTTCCTTTTTGAATTAGGTTTTGGGCTATTTAGGGTTTTCTTTTTTGATTTAGATTTAGGTTGAGCTAATGCTATATAAGGAGCCTTTTGGCATCATTGTAAGATCAACTTTTATCATAATAAACTACTTTTCTTTCAAACTATTGAGTTTGTGCTAAGTTACTGGATTGAAACTTGTGTGGTGATTTTTCATCACTTTTACTCCTGCGGACTCGTTGCGTCAGGTGGTATCAAAGGAAGGTTAACTCTCTAATCTGATGGTGGCTAACAGCGGCTCAGGAAGCAGTCATGCATCTGACGAAGTCAGAGTATGGAAGTCTTACGAACCCGAATTCGGGCTCAAGAGGCGGCAACAAAAACCCTAGAACAGAAAGTTGAGAATATTGATAAGCGCTTTGATGAACTTATCACCCAACTTACTACCTTAGGAGTAGTTGCCAACATAAATAGGGGTGGCGATAGGTTACGCCCAAAGGCAGAAGATGCTGACGGCGAACAAATTGATAGACCTATTATTGTGAACAATCGCCTTAGGCGACCTGGCTATGATGATTGGAAGAAGGAAGAGGAAACAGTAAATGAGTGTAGGTACACGAGGCAGGGAAGCGGCAATTGTGGAAATCGAGGTTCTGACTTTAAAAATCGCGAGTTTCAACTAAAAGTGGACATCCTGAACTTCAATGGAAATTTAATCATTGAGGAGTTCATTGACTGGATCGCAGAGGTCGACCGATTTTTTGAGTATATGGAGATCCCTCAAGATAGAAGGGTAAGGTTAGTAGCTTGCAGACTAAAGGGGGGAGCTTCCGCCTGGTGGGATAGATTGCAAAATAGGATGAGTCGAGAAGGGAGAGCGCATATTCAAACATGGGACACAATGAAGTACGTGCTGAAAAGAGATTTCCTTCCGCCTGATTATGATCAGATCCTATTCCAACAGTACCAACGATGTCACCAAGCCCAGAAGACTGTTCATGAATATACTGCAGAGTTCATGAGACTGGCAGAGAGGAATGATTTAAGGGAAAGTGAGGGGCAACAAGTCGCACGATATCTGGATGGGCTGAAACATTCGCGATTTGAATGAAGCTAAAAATATGGCTGTTAAGGCTGAATTTATGCTACAAGAAAGAAATAACAGGTGAGAATCAAATAGGCGTAACTATGGAGGAGAGGGTTCTCATAAAAATGTTGCTGATAGGAACAAACCCACTCATGATCTTCCACCACGCTCAGAGCGACATGAGGATAAAGTAGTTGGGAAGAAAGTGGTGGATTCGAGGGAAACGTCGAAGCCTACCAACCCGTATGCTAAACCAGCTCCTACAAAGTGTTTTCGATGTGGTCAGCCCGGTCATAGGTCCAACGAGTGCCCAAATAGAAAAGCAGTTAACATGGCAGAAAAAACAGAAACTGGCGAGGTTTGCTGTGAACCTGATGATGATGGGGTCGAGTATGAATAATATGATGAAGGTGAAGAGGCGACATATGTGATCAGAAAGTTGATGTTAACCCCTAAACAAGAAGAGAACAATCAACGACATCAATTATTCATGTATATATGAATATGAAGCGAGTCGGTTCGCGGCATACAAATTTTAATGTGTTGGACTCGAGTTTGATTCGTTTATCAAACGACCCACCCTTGAACTTAATCTCAACATAACTTTGCTTAGAAAATTCACAAATTTTCAATAATTAATAAATAATTTAACTAAATTATAATAGACAAAACAATTTTGTTTGATGAAAAACAAAAAAAATAATCTAACTAATACAATAATTAGTAAAAATAATTATAATTTTGAACAAATAAATAAAGTGAGGATTAAGGATGCTCCATATAAGTGAGTTCACAACTAATAAAAAAATTATTGTTCCAAGGTTTGAACCCATGACCTTGTGGATAAAACATTAAACACTTACCATTATGCTACACAACTTTTAAAGTTATACTACACTTACCATTATCCTACCATTATAAACTTCTGTAGAAAAAATTACAGGTTTATGTTTGAATTTAGGGAGAATGAGTTTATGTTTATTTAGTGCAAAATTTTGATTAACTTTTATATCTGAATTGGCAACGGTTTGGAATAGGCTAGTGTTCATATTACAAATTTGATAAAATATATAAGAAAAAACCCAGATCTCAATATTGTGCCTTTTTGTATTAGTTTTATATTAGGTTATAAGTTTGATATGAGTGTGTGAGTAATTTAATTTCGAATATTTTGGTTTTGAAATTACTAAAATCGGAGCTCCGTAGCCAAAGATATGGTCAAAATTCAGGTGATGGTTGAAGAAGAAATATTCCAGGCGCTTGACGTTGAAGAAGGAGGGAACGGTGTCGTTTTGTGCCCTTTTTGTTTTAGAATTCATAAAATATAATTACTAAATATAACATATGAAACTAAAGTGATCATTGGCCTAATGGTAAGTTGCTTGCTTTGTGGGTAGGAGACCTCTTATAGGTGAAAGGTTTGAGTTTGGCCCATGATGTTTTTATTTTTGAAAACGTCTGCTTCGTGAACTTTGAATTAAAATTAAAAAATAAATATGTCATGGTTGAGAATCGAACATGTGACCTACCACAAGTGAGGGGATCGCTTAACCATTGGACTACTAGCTTGAATGTTCACATTTTACTATTAATTCTATATATAGTATTCACTGTTCCAAGAAGAATTAGTGAAACGACGTCGGACGAATCGTCTTCAAGCTCCAGATCTGATTTCTCAACCACCAGCGCCCGTCTTCAATATTTACCTGATACTCTGTCCATATCTTTGGCTACAACGGTCCGATTTGCTGATTTAAAGGCCACAATGCTCAAAATTTAATTGTTCATGGATATGAAACCAATTAAAAAGCATAAAAATTATATTTCAATCCATTTTCCACCATACCTCAC
>JAYMTP010008293.1:0-10205 GCA_036897365.1 Geranium brycei
GCGTGTCTCCGCCGTCGGGCTCCGACGAGCACAACGCGTGGTTCGACCCCGACGAGGACTCCCCGCCGCGAGCCAGAGGCGGCGCCGGCGGGGGGATGGTGAGCGGGTACAACGCGACGGTGGCGGCGCTGTCTGAGGACAACGAGAGGCTGCGGCGGAGCAACACCGTGCTCCTGTCGGAGCTGGCGCACATGAGGAAGCTCTACAACGACATCATCTACTTCGTCCAAAACCACGTCAAGCCGGACGTCGCTCCCAGCGAGGCCTATCCGATGCTGACGACGTCGTTTCAGAGGCCGCCGCACGTGTTCTCCGGAAACCCTAATAATAATATTATTAAGAGCCATAATAATTCCAACTCGCCGTGCAGCACGACGTCGCAGAGCTCGCTGACCGTCGTGGAGGAGGCGGCGGCCCCGTCGAAGACGAAGCTGTTCGGGGTGGCCCTCCAGTACTCCTCCTCCAAGAAGAGGGTCCACCCCGAGCAGTCGTCTCCGCCCGAGGAGACCAACAAGGCCAGGTTCGTGTTCTGGAAACACGATCTGGCCTTGAATCTCATGCCTTCTTCATCACCATGATCGATTATTCATAACAATATTATTAATTATTGTTACTACACTTCTTTTTTTTAATCTTTTTTTTCTTCTAGTGTAGTAGCTATAGCTAGCAAGGCTTTGTTGGATTGTTGTCGTGGTCTCGATCGAGAATGAGAGTCAGATCGATGTCCATGATGATGGTTATGTTCATGACGATCGACCATGTGATCATGACATGTGATGGATGTTCTTGTGTTTCCATGTACATATTTTTAGTGCCTCTCCGCCGCCAAAATGCAAGTTCTGGGTTTTTGGTTTGAGTGAAGAAATTCTATGATTATTTGATCATCATCGTCGCTTTTAATTATTAATTATTATTCATCCCTTTCCTTTTTTATAAGTGTGTTTGGGGTTTCTTCATCGAGAGGAACATGTGGGTACATGAAATATTGGTCTTTTTTATTTTTTTTGTAATCACCAAAAAAATATTAATACAAAAGAGAGAAAGAAATACCGAAAAGCAAGAAACAGTTTTATACTGAATCTAGGATCGTCTGTATGTGCTAGTTGATCAAGACCAGTATTATTTGATATCAAGACCGGTATTATCTGATATTAAGTTTATATCTTTTTTACATGATAAAAAGTTTGTTCATAATAAACATTTTAATTAGTGATTTTCTTGGGTCTGTAGTGAAGGTTCTTTCATGTGTGTGGACCTTGGCGGTGCAATAATTTTCTATTTATTTTCTCGAATTCCGATCTGTTTCATCTTCTTGTTCCTTGTCTGTGGATGTTCAGTTGCATTAATGCAGGAGAGAGAAGGTTAAGATGAGTACAAAACAAATTTGAAAGAAAAGTTTCACTGTTTCAGGGGCTTGTTTCTTGCTTCGTTTTCTCTGGTAAATCTCTTCCATCCATCTACCTCCATTGGTCCCATGATTTCAAAAACCCATCCACAGACAATAATTATTAGTACATGATAACAAATTATTTTTTAATAAAATTACCTCACATCCTAAATTTACTCTACGGCTTCCAAACTGATAGTCTGAGGTTCAAACTGTTGCCGTGCCCCTCAAAAAAATACTGATATCTTAGAAAGTAAAAAATCAAATTAGTTTTGTTATTATTGACTATCAAAAGTTACCATGACTATGCATAAAACGATAATAAAAAATTTCATGCTTGTCTGATTAATCATTTTTAGTGCACTAACACGTTACTAATAATTAGTTGACATAAACTTAGTACTCATAGTACTATGATATAGTGATCATTGTAAGATTAAATGTTTAACTAATTGGACAAACAAGCCATAATTACACATGCAAAGTATATCATAATAACTTCGTAACAATGTAAGAACTACACCTATCAAATTAAGTTTTAAATTGAACAAGATTTCACCCAACATGAATTAGAACAAAGAATATTAATTTGTCATTTGAATACACATGTTCTATGAGGAGTCTCTTTCTTTTTTTCTCTTGTTTACATGAAGTGTCAGTAGTCACAGAAGAAAACAAGCACTAAGAGATGAAAATGATTCAATCTTCAAAAAATTGAAAAGGGTATAGAGATCAGAAGTATATACATATATTATATATGTCATATATATAATATTATATAGTGGGTGAAAGCGAAATGCAAGTAAGAAATAGAATAGTGGTGGGTGCTATATTGCATTTGAAATGTAACTATCAAAAGGCAAATTGAAAAGCATGTGCTTTCTGTATATATATACTTTGGTTTCTTCCATGCTTCTTGTTATTGATGAAAATGATATATATATATTTATGTATGTGATGAGGACCATTCCATGTTGTGCAGAAGCAGAAACTGAAGAGAAGCAGAAGATACCTTTGCCTTTTCCCACTTTAAGTATCCTATCGTATTCTTCATTGCTCTCTCTTTGGACTCTCACATCATTTCAAAACCCTCTCATCACCTTTATGTTTATTGTGCATTAACAATTACTTTTAGTGATAAAAATCCGTTCAGATTTTACGAACCAGATTGTTTATTTTCTATCAGATCCAAGTTCAAATCCAAAAAGATATTCAATGAAAATATACTGATTCATCTCAGTCTTGGTGGAAGTTTTCGACAGAGACTGAACAGGCGCATCAATATTTTCTTAATCAATATTCAATTTTCAATTTTCAATTTCAATGTAATATAGTAATTATGTTGTAATTCTAACTCTTGCTCCCCACTTAGAACAATAGGCTAGTAAATTTTGTAGCTTAAGTTAGAAATGATGTATAGTAGACATTTTTTTTTTCATACTCATACTAAATTACAAAAGGTCATTCATTCAGGTGAAAATCACCTCTTATGATGCAAATTGAAAATTAATTTATGTAGTTCCATTGAAAATTTAAAGAGCTTACATTAAAACACGTAAATAATGATAGTTAAAACTCAAACCTGGTTTAATCTTAAACATATATTTTATCAACCCAACTGACATTGGTTCCTAGTTTTCAGCATCAGAATGATTTTCTTCTGAGCAATCCCTTAAATTAAATTATAATTCAAGCATTGGTTGATATTGGATAACTATTTTTTTTACCTCTTTTTAATATTACATTATTTTTTTTAACTACCCTTAAATTCACCTTCGCTCATTCAAATGTCGTGCTGAGTCTCGGATTTCGTGAATACTGATTTGAAACTAGGAAGCGAGCGGTGTCAACCACTAGGCCACACTCAAACAAGTTATCTTTTACCCTTAATTATTTAATTTTTTTGCCTTGTGGGTAAATTATTAGTCAACGATAAATGTGAAGTTTGCACATAAAAAGTTTGACCACACACCCATTGGCCATTTTCAAAAGATTTAAGCCATATAGTTACTAGCTACTGCCATCTTTGCTTTCTTCTTTATCTCTTGGACTTTTTCTCTTTCTTTGTTTCTCTGGGAAAGTTTTACAATTAAATCCAAGCAGAAGAAACTGTGAGAAACCAGTGAAAAAGGAGAGAAATAAATAAACTAAAAATGGAAACAAGAAAAAATAGTATCCACTTTGAGAATAGCCATTTTTTATTTTATAAAAAATAAATAAAGCAGCTCGTAGAGCATATATAGAGTTAGGAGTATCTTTGTCGTGCAATGATTTCGTCCCATTTGAAAAAAATAAATCAAAAAGAAATTAAAATAATAATAATTTATTATTATTATTATTAAATTTAATTGTAAGGGTTTGTCTTTTACTGCAAGGAATCGCACGTGATCGTGTAGTGGCAGGAAGCGTAAATACTTGTCTGTCCGTGTTTGCTTAACAGCCGTATCCAAACATGTTCCTTTCTTTCTCTAAAGAGAAAAGGCAAAGACTTGGATTTGGAAAAGCCATGTTTTGCTTCGTTTTTTCCTGAAACCAAACAACCCTCACTTTATATACCCTTTTTCTTTTCTCATTTTCCATTAGAAGAAAAGAGTGTAACAAAAGATAGACACAAAGATACCTTCAAATTTTAAGATGTAAATTTATGAGAATTTGAAGATATTGAAGAAATTTGATTAGAGTAAAATCCAATGTTATAAAAATCCTCGACTTGTCTGACTAATTTTTGATTAATTTCCTGACTAGTTCTGGATTAATTTTTAATGAGTTTCGATTAATCTTTTAACCCAATTTATTTTTCGATTAATCCCCAACTAATCTTTGATTAGTCCTTAAAAAACTCTCTCCGCCTGACTAGTGTCTGACGACTTTTACAGCATTGGTAAAATCAGATTGAATATTTTTATGGACCGACAACTAGATAAGGTGATTTTCAAAGATACATTTCAGTAATTTGAGGTAAATATTTTTGTAGCGAAGGTTGTGATTTTAAATTTTACTGAGAATATGGGATGTAGAAAGTTTTTGAGTAGAATAAGAAAATTGTGTATTTAAAATCTCTTATTAAATGAGGTCATATCATCTACGTACTGCCTCATGATTTGTAGATTGAAGAAGACATACACTTTATCGTCCGAAGACTTGCATCACTTACCATTCGACTGGGCCAATCCTACAAACGATAGGTAACTAAGTAAACAGATGTTGTTTATCACCAAACTAAGTAATTCTTTTGACAACTTGAAACATCGTTTATATGATATATATGCGTACGAATCTTGTACATGAATAAAAGGAAATTCACTGAATAAATTATTTGTAATTCGGAGTTCTTCCGGTCAGAATCAAACTCCGACCAAAATATTAAAATCGTAGAAGACGAGATGAGAAATCCAAAGAAGCAAAAATCATAATTTTCGACCCGTAACTTTTTCCCTCATAATTACATCCCATCTTTTTTTCATTTAATTCATTGTTTTGTATTTAAGAGTATGAACAAAAACCCATTGGGCCTGCCCACTTATCTAAAGGAACTTATTTACCTTACCCATCTCTACACATATCTCTGACTTCAAGCCCATTATCAATTTAAATCCAGAGTGGCCCATCCTCTCAGCCCAAAACGCACAATAAAATCGTCAAATACAAATAAACGACACCGTTTTAATCTTCGTCTCCCGATCCCTCCTCAGTCCTTAAACCCTAACCCAAAACCCACCTCAACACTTCACCTGCAAAATCGACACTGTACGGACCTTCCTCTCCAAAATCCACATCAATGGAGCTCGTGATCGCTTCGTCTTCGATCGACGCCGGAATCGGCTGCTGGGACCTGAAGACCGGCGCCGAGCAGCTCCGGTACAAGAACTGCGCCTCCCCGCCGCACGGACTCGCCTGCGTCGGCGGTCGCTTCCTCGCCGCCTCTCAGCAACGCGAGCCCTCTGCCCCCTCCGGATCGATCCTCTTCTGGTCCTGGTACAAGGTCCATTTCTCAGCTCTCTCGATGTCTCTGTGTAATGTGTGGATTGTAATTGCACACCATGTGTTCGATGTATTGCCTCTGAGAGTGAAAGTTGTGATTTTTATTTGAATTGATTGTTTTTGGACAGCCCCAAGTGGATGTTAGGAGCTTTCCTGCGGAATCCATTAAGCCAATTGCTGCTAATAGTGAAGGGACGTATATTGTTGGTGGTGGCTCATCTGGGCACATTTACTTGTGGGAGGTGAATTCGAATATTCCATTTTGCTGGCATTGGGTTTGCAATTATCAGTGTTATGAAACTCGGGAACTTGGTAAAATCGATTTTTGGACCACTCGATCAGAGTTGGTCAAATTGTATTTTTATGTTTTGCATATGCTTGTTTTTGTTTTAATTTCTAGAATTGTTTGGAAGTATCTAATTTTAGTAAAATATTGTAATTTTTGTTGTTCATATGAATATATGCATGTATAATATTTATGTGAATTTGAATATTCCATTTTACTGGCATTGGGTTTGCAATTATCAGTGTAATGAAACTCCCGAGTTCTCCCCGATTTTAGGAACGAGTTTTAAAAATTCGTTCCAGGCAGTTCAATTTTACCGAGTTCTTACAAGATCAAAGTTGGTCGAATTTTATTTTTATTTTTTACATATGCTTTGAAAATTTTCTATAGTTTGTGCTTTTGTTTTAACTTATAGAATTGCTTGGAAGTATCGAGTTTTACTAAAATATTGTAATTTTTCTCTTTCATATGAATTATATGTGAATAATTGTTTTGCCCGAGTTCTCAAAACTAGTTATTTTGTTGTCTTGCCGAGTTCTCCTCAACTCCGAGTTTTAGAACCTTGGTGATTACTATTCAAATTGTTGTGACAACAGTAGTTGCTTGCTTCCTGCTTAGCAATAGGCTAATATTGATTTTTTGTGTGTAAAGGTTTCAAGCGGTGAACTGCTGAAGAAGTGGCATGCTCATTATAGAGCTGTTTCTTGTTTGGTTTTTTCTGACGATGATTCGCTTCTAATCTCTGGGGCAGACGATGGATTTGTCAGAGTTTGGTCACTTTACATGTATTGGGATTTTGTTACTCTATCATTTAGTCGTTTACTTTGTTATTGTTTCTATTTTGTTGATAGAAGGGGTTCCATCTTTGCTCCTACCTTGTGAATCAGGATATTTGATCAGGCGCGGAGAGATGAAGCGAGTCATTTGTATGAGCATAGTTTCTCTGAGCATACTTTGCCCGTAACTGATATTGTTACAGGGTATGGAGGATGCAATGCTATTATAGTTTCAGCATCGGAAGACCGAACGTGTAAGGTTCGATATGCTCTTTACTAAAACTATATGCAACACAGCGAAGATAAATTGTCGATAAATGTATGTCTTACAAGCTCTATGGTGGGATCAGTGTTGAATGTTAGCGCAAGGGACGTCTAAGTATTATGTGTTTTTTGTGCTTATGAAATTTAGGCCATTATAACAATGATAGATGACTTAGACTATCCAATAGAGGAAAAAAGCTTTCAGTGTGTGAAGGAATGGGGGTCATGGAGTAAAAGGGAACACCTTTCTGGGGAAAAATTAATAGATGGTTTATAGTTGTAACTAGAAAGGGGTTTCTACAAGCCAAGAACTATTTTATTTTGCTCATGTGTTTTTCATATTGCTTTCTTTTGAAACACGTCTGTTAATATTTTGTATCATCAGCCGTTATTTTGAACTTACATTGTACTGTGAATCATATTAGGTGTGGAGCTTATCTAAGGGGAATCTCCTAAGAAATATCGTATTTACTTCAATAATCGATGCAATTGCATTAGATCCTGGTGAAAATGTGTTCTATGCTGGCGGTAGAGATGGGAAGATCTACATTGCTGCACTGCATGCTGAAGGGTCTTCGAAAAGCAGTTATGGCAAGCATATCATTGGCTTGCTACATGATCACAGGTTTGTCAGTTTCTTCCTTTCAAATGAAGAGGATATCTTCTCTTTCTCCTTACAAGTGTAGTTTCCTAGATAATAGTTCTATAATATCGTTGATCATAGAAGTTTTTCCAGATTCGTTGTATAATATCTGGTATGCTTGTCAATTTTACATACCAGCACAAATAAGTCAATAGTTCATGTTAGATTGACTTGGGTCTTGCTTGGATAAACATATCCAATTGCACCCATTTAATGAAATGACTTTTGCTTATTCTATTGCTTTTTATTTGGAAGTTGTTGCATAATTTGATAAACACCAGGGTATAATATTTCCCCTCTCTTACTTAATAATGTGCACTCAATATTTGTACAGCAAACCTATTACCTGCTTGGCCAACAGTCTGGATGGAAATCTATTAGTTTCTGGATCAGAGGATGGCATGGTTCGAGTTTGGGACACTAGAAACCACAACATTGTCCGCATGTTCAAACACGCAAAAGGTTTCCTCTAACTTGCTCACATTTTTGCTACGTTATGCATTCCCACCATATAATGCATATTTTATTTGTTAGTCTTACCAAGAAAGTTATCAAGTTTTGTTCTCACTCTATAGTACTGTGCATAATTGTCTGTATACACGCTCAGATATTGTGGTTATGTACAGATTGATTTGATCTATGAGATGAAATGTACATTAGTTTCATAAACTGCTGTTTGTGGATTCGTGTCATATTTATTTCAACTTTCATACAATATTAAGTAGTGTACTTCTCGCACATTAAATATTTTAATCTTAATTTATCATTTTTCAGCGTGAGTGTCCTTTAGTATTGTGTAAACCCCAGCTCTTATTTGATTCATGATTCTTCATCTATCTCATTTTGTATGTCTTGTTTTTTTCTTCCTGCACACAGGCCCTGTAAACAATGTCCTTGTTGTTAGACAATGCACAATTCCGAATTTGCAGGCTTCATCTAGAAGACAAGGGTTGATGTTACCTCCACTGAAAAAATATTCCGATGAAGAACCAGAAAATAAGGCTATCATCGGCTTCCAGCCTGCTGGCCGTGAATGCCATGACGCATTGTATCTTACTTCCGAAGTGATTAAAAGTCAGACAAAAGAGCTCAAGGTTTTTGTTCTGAACAAAAGCTCTTTCAAATTAAAGTTTCAGTCATGTCTAATCGATAGTGTTAAGGGATGCGGATATAGCTCTTTTGGGGCGAATTGCTTTGTCTAATTATCCTTATTTTGACATGTTTCAGCAACAAGGCTCTGCAACTGCAATTGAAATGGAGATGGAGAGATTGAAACACGACAGTGAAAAATATGTGCTAATGGTTCAGCAATGGAAGAAAATGTATGAAAACTTGCACGAGTTCTGTGTCAGTGAAGTTTTGGACGGAGATCATCAAGGAGATGCCAATTAAGAGTGTTAAAATTTCTTCTCGTCGCCTCAAAACCAGAGAGCTGATTATCCTATATTAGATACAGCGATTTTGCTTCTGAGGTTTTCGGCTTCAGATTTTCTTAAGATTATTAATCTACTCCCTCCTAGTATTCAACAAGTTGCACGTTTGGCTTTAGTCTACCTCTAATCTAAGGTGGTGGCTTCCTGACTACCTGGTTTTGGTGATGCTACTGCTATAACATTCACAGTTATGGTTCAGCATGGGAATGGTGCAACTTTATGAAGCTTTTAGTTTGTAAAATTTTGATAATCATTATATTTGACTATGAAACTACCATTTAATTTGATATTTGAAATTAAAATGTAGTGTTTTGGGAAACTTTGTTAACTTGTAAGTTGTAACATGTGAGTGTTTAAATCAAAATCATATAAGATTCTACAACTGAAAGTCAAAACATTATTTAGTTAAATAAATTGCAGGCTTTTGTTTGTGCCTATATTTGACTTTTTGAAGGATAGTGTTGTCACCTTTTAGAAAATACTCTTTTTGCACAAGAAAAAATGAAGTTCAGTGTATTTAACCATAGCAAATTCTCAATTTACTTTTTAACTACCTTTAAAAAGCAAGTATAATAATAATTATGCCTAAATTTTTATCTCGTTTATAAACATCATTAAGACAAATGAGTTGTCTTCAGTAATGTACTATTGTGAGACTCCTTTCTTCAAGCGAGGATGAAGTTCCTCTTGAGTGACTCCCTTTTTCAAGCGAGGATGAAGTTGCTCTTGAGATATTGTGATTGTGAAGGGCTTCTCTTTTCCTAAATTCTGACAGTTTCTCCGAAATCCTCCTCTTTGCTCGATCACTTGCAGTCAAATTGTTCCTTGTCTCATAAAATGCAACGTTAGGAGGTAAAAGAATACTTTTCGGTGAGGAAGTTCCTGTTGATTGAAGAGAGATCTCGAAGCTGTTGTAGATTAGGGGGATCTTTGACACTTTCACGAAGGCTAGAGAGTGAGTTCCAACTGGAGATGGAGGTCCTCGAGGGGAAGTTGTTGAAGTTGCTAAATGTTGAGTTATAGAAGGCGCTTTGATGCACGCGAGAAGAAGGGTCAGAACATGAATGAGAAGACGTAGATGAGCGAGTGGGCATAAGACGGAGATGAGACTAGGGATATGAGGTGATGTTTGTAGCTATGGACCCCATATTAGATATGCATAGGGGTGTAAACGAGCCGAATCGAGCCTCATTTTTGCAAGGCTCGGCTTGGCTCGTGAAAAAAGTGTTCGATTCGGCTCGCTTTAATTTCAATACAAATATTCGTTAAAAATTAAATATAAATATAAATAATTCATTAAATAATAAAATAGTCAACTTGAGATTAGCTCGACTTTATTAGGCCCGTCTAATTCTAATAAAAATATTTATGAAAATTTTAAAAATATATTAATATAAATTTATAACTAATTAAATATTAAACGAGCCGGCTCGCG
>JAYMTP010008294.1:0-10204 GCA_036897365.1 Geranium brycei
TATATATATATATATATATAAACTTATTAATTTAGTATTTATTGAACTATTTTTTTTTCCATTGAGAACTAAAATCAATAACCTCGAATTTTTATTATATGAGATTATGAGATCGCTTCACTTGTAATCTTTGGTCACAACAATCAAAATTACTCTCTTAATTACTTTTCTTCATTATTAGTTTTTGAGGATAAAATCCATATAGTGTGGCTCATCACACTAAATTAAACGTAATGTATAAATTACTCTGAGGAAAAAAGACAAAAAAAAACTCAAAAATAAAAAAGAACAGTGTGTGTCTTCTTCAGAAAGCTCACGGTGGCGAATGTGGATTTTTTTCTTCTCCGACAAGCTCACGGTGACAGCGATGGTGGAGAAATTTTCGGTGAGCTCTGTATACTCGGTCAAACAAACCAAAATAGTTTCAAAGACTGACCAGAATGCAAGAGAACCACAACCTCCCAAAAACTAACTCGTCGAAAAAGTAATTCACAATTCTTGGGCAGAATCAGAATGGGTCGCTGCGAAAACATACTGGAAAAGCCGAGAGAGGCCGCCGAAAATCCCTCTAGAAAAAGGTCAGTGGATGGTGAAGCTTGAGCATGAGAATGCACCAATCGGAAAAGATCGACTTCTTCCTCATGAGACTCGATTTCTACCGTTCCGAATAACGCCGGAGAATTTGTCATGAAGTGGCTCAACTGGCCTGGAAGTTCGTTGAAAAATGAAGGCCCTTTCCAACAAATGCCCAAATATGTAAAAACGATCGCCTGAAATCACACCTAATCACCTTGAAAAGGACCGAATTTTTATCCTAAAAAACCACTCTGATTATTGAACCTCCTAGAGATGCATCAAGCCTCGTCTTAAGACGCCGGAGAAAATGGCAGAAAGCGACTGAGGGAGATGCAAGAGCAAACCGATGAAAACACCAAAAACAAACGAAAATGACGAATCTAAGTCCATAGCCCGTTCTTGCAGGAAAAATCCACCCAAAATTGTTTCAAATCCTATTAGAAAAGACCTTCTGAAGAAGTCAGATAAATTCTGTTTCTACATAGGTAATTTGGTGTTTTTAAGTTTTTGTTAACAGAGTTAATACGTCTCAAATTGATATTTAGTGTGTAAAAATACCAACACAAGTTGGGCCAAGTGGTAAGGAGCTCACTTAACACATGTGACTTTTAGTATAGGATGTGTTTAATTATTGCCGAAAAAAAAAAAAAAAAAAAAAAAAAGATATTTAGTGTGTAAAAAAAGTTAAAGTATCAAAGTAAATCAGTTATAAATTTAATAAATTGTCATTTCCTCTAAGAATAATGGTTTGAGATACTAAGCCTTGCAAGCCAGTGTGATTAAGAAAATTGATGATGAGGCGGCAAAGGAAGACCCCTCCATGTGCATAGCCATTAAAGGCAGGTGAGCTCAAACGAGACGCATTGACATTTTGCTCAAAACACCTCCACTTGTTTGCTAAAATGAATTATATATATGAACCGCTTAACAAATTAATAATCAGTTTAACTTTTTATATGCAAAATTTTATAAACAACTATAACCATACCCACTTAAAACCTAAAGTAAATAGTAAATTAGAAACAAAAAATATATTCATAATTGGCATTCACATCTTTCAAACATAATAATATAACAAAAATGACAATGGCAATCCTGGTTGTCCGCTAATGCTAACAAATTATTATCAATATGATTGAGCAAAAAATATGGGGGACGAAAGAAAATTTTTGCCAAAAGAACACAAAAATGGTAGGACCAATGTCACTGCCTAACGTAGTTATTGCAATTACAAGAACGTGAATGTCCTATTCCTTCTATCTGCGTGATTTTCGGGCACATCCATGCCAAATATTAAATTATCATGACTCTAAATTAATTTATGAACCACGGTCCACGTCAAATTGTAAATTATTAGTGTCTTGATGCTTTCATTTTAGGACCGACGTGTGTTTATGTATTGACATTGAATAAAGCATGTTAAGACACATAAATATGATAAGAAAATTTATCAATAGAAATTATATGAAATATACAATTAGGTGTAAGATTGAATTTGAGGATCTAATCTCTTGTTAAAAGACACAACAATCACGGGAACAACATTAATTGTAACGAGGAAATTAATGTATGATGATCATATATATATAGACATTTTTATTGCAAGTGAAAGACAGCTTGGAGTTTTTGTCTGATCATAATAAGCATTACCATTTTCAAATTTCAACCACTCCTTTAATTATCTTTAGAAAGCTAACCAGATTAATCAACATGTGCCTTATTTGCAAGTTTTGATTTCGGACATTAATCTTGCTCGGGCAGTTTTTTACATTATTATCTACTTGAAATGTTCTTTTATGTATTATTAGCTGTTAAAGATCAAATAGCACATGGGATAAATTATAGTAATAAACTATTTTCTATTAATAGATTTGATTACATGATGAAATATCTTGATGGTGTCAACACATTTATTTTTTAAAAATACTATTTTTATATTAATTTCATTATATAATTTAAATATTTCATTTAAATTCTAACACATGTTCGTGTGTAGAACAAAATTGAAATTTTCTTTATAATATTTGTAGGGATGGGCACAGTCCCAAACCGGAATTGAATCAGTAAGAATCAACTTGAACCGAACTCCTCTATTCTCAATATATGACAACCAAATTTGAAACTACCATGTGAGAAACGGTTCGGTTTCAACTTTAGTCGATTCAGTTTCAATCCTACTGATTAGAACTGATTAACTTTTGATCTTTAATTCATACTCGATTTATCGATCAAATTTGACGAATTTGAACCCAACTTATAGTCAGAAACATTAAATTTGCAATTATATAAAATACTAACTAAAACCGAATGTTAAGATTTAATTGTTATACAATCGGAATATAAAGTTCGCAAACAAAATAACAATAAAAATTAAATAGTGTACATGGGTGAACGAGAGTACGTGATGATGCAAACCAGTTCGGTTCTTATTGAATAACCGGCAATTATGAGTTTTAAAGACCATAACCGAACCAAAATTAAGTGGTTCTTATAAATTTAGACCCCAAACCGAACATTACACACGATTCTGATTTTGGATTCAGTTTGGTTCTCGGTTGGGGACCAATGAGTTTTACTATGGGCTACAACAGCACCCAAACCACACAGCTCATGATTAATAGTCAAAATATGAGTTCCCTGACCAAAACAGCCTACTTTGAAGCCAGTAGCATTTGCAAAAATCAGTAACACTACAGTCACTCACAATGACAACGCCCAGTAAAACACTCATTAAGGCAGATCCTTACATATAATGAAAACACATTATGCTTCTTTACTTTCCATTTTGTTCACTGTGATCTGCAAAGTCACTCCTAACAGAATGCATAGATTTAAGGTAAGAGGTCACATGATATTTCCCATGTTTGTCATAAATCCAGCATGGCCTACTTACAATGACTCTTTTTAAGTCCCTAACGAAGTTAGTACATAATTTGAAGAAAAAACCAGAAGCGTAACTGAAGCAACTATCATTCTCTCACCGGCTGCTTAAATTTCCAGTTATGTGCTGTCCGTGGCGCACTTTTGATGCCCTCATAGTATCGACTATCAAGCTTTTGCTTGTTCCATGCTTTGACAAAGTCTGAAAACATTTCACGTGCTGACTCGGATGAAAGATCGGAAAAGAAGATGCCTTTCTTTTCTTTCAGCCAGGTAGAAAATTCATGATTCTTAGCAAAGTAGTCATCAGCTGACAGCTCTTGAATGTCTTGCTTCTGAAATAAGGAAAAATCAAATTTATCATGAAAATAGAACAATGTGATTAACATTCTACATGCTATAGCCCATGGCCGAAGAGTATAACAAACTTAGTATTGTTGACGGCACATACTGATTTTGTCCTGGATGGGTTCAAGATAACCCACCTAAAACATTATCTTTCTCAAGCCACATAGGACCATTTGTGAACTAAAAAACACTCAGCCAAGCTAAATGCCATATGGTCTAGCACCCACAATCGTGGGTCAGGGCTTGACACGCTACAATTCCTCTTGAAAGAGGGTTCCCATGGGAATACATACACGAGTGGTACACAGCTGCTTTCAGCTCGTCCATAGTAGGACTGGGAGCCTGACAGTTTTCCTACCTAGCCTCAAGTCATTTTCCCAGCGCTTGGTGATTTGCAATGCAACTTTTACTAAAGCATGAATCAGTCAATTCTTAGGGATATTTGCTGATGAATTCAAGAGGGGGAAAACAGACTTCAAATTTCCTTATAAAAGTAGTTCACAGCCAACAGTTGAACTATCAGTTTCAAGATCTTTTGTATCTATATGAGACTACTTTAAAAAATCTGAATAACCTAATCATACTATTTTTGGCTCAATTATGTTCAAGTTCAAGCTACTTTTTTTATAAAAAAAAAAAAAGAAATCGGTAGCAGGAGCAAGGAATGAAGATGAAAATATATACAAATTATGCAAAATGGCCTATATAGATGTGATATTTCTCCTTTCTTTTTGGGGAAGTTACGAGGTTCAACCTTGGAGAATGAGCTTTAGGGACAAGCTAGAAAATGGTAAATCTAAAAACATTCCTATTTAATACATTAAAAAGATATACAAGAGAACTCACCAATTGGCGTTCATGTTTGGGATGTTTACTTTTGCTCTTATCCTTCGACTTCTTCTCTGTAGCAATGCAAGCAATTTAGAGCATCTCCAATGGTATGCTATATTTACCATAAAATTTATGCTATATGCTATTTTTTTAGCATCCGTATGCTATTTCATTCCAACCATATATGTTATACGTTATTTGCTATATGCTATATGCCATTTAAATATTTTAATAATAAACAAAATAAAATATATTATTTTATTTTATTGTATCATTATGATTATTTTATTTGATTAATTGGTAAAAGTAACATTAGGATGATAAAGTAGTAATAAAAAAAATACTTTTTCTTGGAGAGACAAATAGCATAGCAAATAGCATGTTGTTGGAGTTGATATAGCATATTTTGCATTGGAGAGGCAAATATAGCATGGGTTGGAGATGGTCTTACTAACTCCGTCAATTTTGACCAGCTTGAGCGTGGCCTAGTGGTTGGCACTGCTCGCTCCCTGACTTCAGACCAGGGTTCGAGGCTCAGCAAAGGTATTTAGGTGGGGTGGGTTTATGGGTAGATAGGAAAAATGATGTAATATTCAAAAAAAAAAACTCCTTAAGAAAATTGCAGTAATCAAGCTCAAACCCAAAAGTTGACTGCTCGATTCGATCAGCCAAAACCGATTTCCCCAAAACCTCAATTGGGTCGGCGATGGTTCATACACAAGACCCACCCACCATTCCAGAAATTGACCTCACTCAATGCCTTCCCATCGATTATAATGCCAAGCAAACCCCGCCGATTCGATCAACCGAAACAAATTTGCCCAAAACCTCAATTTGGGTCGGCGATGGTGCTCTTGATACACAAGAACCACCCACTACTTTCAATCCCATGTTGTCCTCATCCACCTCGTCCTCGCTCAATCACGCGACACCCAAATTCATGAACATGTATCGAGAATTGTCGATTCGGCGATCGGTTGAGCAGGACGAGCATGCAAGAGGGATTTGATTAATTGAAGGCCGAAATTGTGTGCTCTTTAGGGTTTATGAGTATTAAACGAATTAAATAAATGATATCATCAATGGTGATAGGAAAGAGAGAGTAGAAATTAAGGGCGATTGTAAAAAGAGAAAGGGATTGTGCAACTGATTGGTCTGAGAATGAGAAAAATAAGGGTATTATTATCATTTTTAAATGTTTTAAACAATATATACTAGATGTTGCTCATGCGCTAAGGGAGTTGTAAATGGCATTGCATCCTTACGATGACAGGGTATATGGCGTGGTGTAATTCACACCCAACTTTACTCAAATTTTCAACATAACCCACATGCTAAGAATTTTTTTTAATCAACACAGAAATTTATTATAACCATGTGAATATTAAACGTTTCCCAGTGCAATCCAACGTCAATCATGACATGGAAAATTGACTAACATAATGCAGGAAAGAAATATAGTACTCTAGCACTTCCTCTAATATAAAATCATACGAGCGAGAGTGCATGGACACCCTTCGATCCATGTGTTTTAAGCCCAAAACATGATATTTAAAAGTCACATCCAAATTGGTCTTAAGAACTCAAAAAAATTTAATGTAGAATTTTTTTCAAAAATAAACCGATTGAAGTATAACACTCGATACAATATTTGCTTTAAAACGGAGTAATGTCCTCTCTCATCTCATAACAATGTTATTTTAAGCTGGTGAATAAATGTCGTACTCTACTCCCACTGTCACGTGCAATCAAGGTTGAAAACAGATCAATTTTCAAGTCCAAAACAAACAAACAAAATTATTACCACTTGAGAAGTATAGAGAGCTTTTTCTAATGTTATTTGGGCTCAAAAGAGTTTAAATTGTTTTATTCTTTACTTCAGATTATTTTATTTTGATGAATAAATTGATTTTTAATTTTATTATTAGTCAATAAAAAAATAGTATTAAATTTTGTCCCACTTCAAAATAATTTTAAAATTTGCCATTGTATGTATATTCGGAAAAAAAGTATATAACTCATTTTGCAAAATGTAATGCGTAGAGATATCCTCATTCCCACCCAAAAGTAATCAATTTCTATTCCTGTCTCTTCATCCTCAAATGCTTCTTAGAGCAAAATCTGAACCCGATTGTTCTACCATCTCTCTCGCGTTGTGGATCTTCACCACATGTCTCCGAACACCACTCTTATTCTTCTTCATCTTCTTTCAGCTATAATCTCTCAAAACCAGCCTGCCCGAAAATCAGCTTCACACCAACGAAATTCTCTCCAACTTGCCCACTAAAGCCTTTGTTTCTGTCCCACATCGTCAAATCTTTCTCTAATTTCTCTCTGCACAGCAAATGAAATTCGCAACACATCGAAAACAACGTCAAAAGGTTCACGATCCAAAACAACGTAAAAAGGTTTGGCAGCAAATAAGAATGACATGGTCTTCATCGCCTTAACTTGACCTTAACAAGACAATCATAAAATAAACTGCAACTCTAGTGAAGCAAATTACAAATATGTTAACATTTTGCTAAATTTTCCCATGCTGAACTTCCTAACCAACTATCGGGAAAATGCACTTTTGGGTAATGCTATTTTCTTGTTGCCAAACAATACTTAAGGGGAAGGTGAGTAAAGGCACAACTCATTCCAAATCAATGGCAATATGATCTGTGTGCAAGTAGATACCCTTGAGAAAAACAACTATAAAACAAGAATGTAAAGCATCACCCCAAAAGTATATAGAAAGAATTTTGAAGAATTATGAGTCTGAAAGAGAGGGAATGCGGACAGATTGAACTGAAGAGCATGCAAGCAAAGAGGTGTACTTGCAGTAGTTGGGCCTGCATGCTGCAGCACTAAGCTCACTTAGCATTAGTGTGGGTTCTTCTTGGCAGCCGAGGAAGTTAGGATACAGATCACACAGGATTCAAGATCCATGCCTATGCCACAAGGTCAACATTACTGTTGGAAGCAACCGCAAAACATTGCTCCTACTCCCGACCTCATACAAATGGAAAAAAGCACGGTGACCTTACACGAATGGGAAAAACACAGGGCCAAAACAAGGATGACTTGATACTCCTAACAAGTCCCTGTTTTGGACCCATGTTATCCCACTCGTGTATCCACAAATGCTGGTGTGAACAACTAGTCACTAATCATTTATAAGGCCGTAGGTCAAAAGCAGAAGAAGATAAGAAATCACTTTCCAACATTGAAGTTCACCTCATGCCTGGATCTTTCATATACAAAACACCAAATAATTATTTCACCAAGATGAACAAAAGCACGAACAAAGTTCTATTTCAGAGCATTCAAACCCGATAAGAAAAACAAATATAAATGAGGAATTTGATTCCAGAAAGAAAGTAAAAGGTTAGAGTTTATTATTTGTGTATCATGATAAATAACTAAAATAATATCGTAAAAGTTTTATAAATAAATATTTGGTATATTCTTTCGTTGATAAAAAAAACTAGATTTTCTAAATTTATTCCCTAAAAATATTTAATACTAATCAGTAAATATACCTGAATAGTAACTCCCATGACTATAAATGTACTCAATGAACCAAAAACAATTGATGATACAAACTTTTTCTTTCAAATACAAAATTGTTTATATAGCTCATTCTCATTTTCAGCTAACAACAAATACTAACATAAAATAACATGGGTGAATTTAAAGATCCAGAAACCAAAAATCCCAACAAGCAATCATCTAACAAACAACATAGCATACACATTAGACAAGATGCAAAAACTAGAAAAAATGATTCATAAAATCAACAAATCATTTATAAAATCAAAGAGATGTGAAGAGAAAGAGACCTTCTGATGAGAACCAGAGCGAAGACGAAAGCGAAGCAAATAAGAGGCGTTGAAGAGAAACAATTTTTGTAAACTCAACCTGAAACCCTAGTTGTGCGATCAATTTACATTTTTGTCCAATCCGTTCGTGGGATCTTCTTTATTTTAGCGCTGGTTTATTTATTGGGTTGGACCCTCGGAAATGAGAGAGCCTTGGTATGTAGGGCTGTCCATGGTCGGTTAACCGAAACAAAACATTCAAATCTGAATCGAACTAAGATCATTGGTTTTAAAATTTCTAAAACCAAAACCAAAACCAAGTGTAATTAAATGGCCGGTTTTTAACCGGCTAGAAAGTTGGTCGGTTTTTGGTTTAAACTGAACCAACCATATTTAATGGGCTTAACATTTGGGCTGATTTTAGTTCATTCAACTAATGACAATTAGAAATATACATGAAGTTAATATTAACGTTAAATAACCAAAATATTATCAAGCTATCCAATCTAACCAAATCTAAAATTATAATCCACCAAAAACTAAAATCCAAGTCAAATATATCAAACTAAAAGGGTAAAACATAAGTAGACAACAAGTTTTCTTCAATTGTGAATTGGTATGAATCTGAGTACGAGTTGGAGTAGTATTGAGATTTATTTAGATTTGAAAAATTGAAGAATGATACGTGAATCATGATGACTAAAGGAGTGACACGTGGCAAATTCAATTTCGGTTTGGTACTCTAGTTAACCAGTGGTTTTATATTATATGAACCGTATTCGAACCAAAATTAAATGGTCTAATTAAAATTAAAACTATAACCTAACCATAATCCATGGTTTTCGGTTTCTTTGAGTTTGGTTCAATTCGGTTCTTGGTTAAAATGGTCAACCCTGATATGTATTTTCTTCACAGACCAAGTAAATTATGTTTACTCATTTTTTTTTAAAATTAATGTGGAAACATATAATATATTACTAATTCTAACCATTTAAAAGTAGGAATGACAATGGATTGGATATGGAGCGGGTATGGTCATATTCATATCCGTATCCACTCACTTGAGCGGTTATTCATATCCGCTCAATTATCCATTCATTTATCGGTTACCCTATCCGTTTAGTACCCAACTAATATGGATAATTTTTCATATTCGTACCCAAAAGTAAATATATAATTAGTTAATAAAATAAAAATGAATACAAAAATATGAGAAAGTCTTCCATAAAATTTAGAAACACAATAAATTTTTCAATCCAAACTACCAAACATGACAAACTTCACAATTTACTCTCCTAAAAATAATAAAGTTCATAATTCAATAACCGAAATATAATAAAGCTCAAAATGCAAGTTTACAAATATAATAAAGTTTTCAAGAATACTCCACAAAATCAAATCTCAATAGTTAGGATTTTTACTTTTTATTAAATTATTATTGTTTTTAAATGCATCGGGTACGGGTACGGGTACGGGTCGGGTAGGATATAGGTATATCTTTATTCGATCCGTATCCAATAAAATACCCATGAAAATATTCATATTCGTATTCGTTCGCTTTCGAGTATATCCGTTTCGATTGGATCGGGTACATGAATATCCGTCGAATACGGATTATTTTGCCATCCTATTAAAAAGTTTGTTGGATAATATTAAAAAGTTTGTTGGATAATATATGATTTAAGATCATATTATATAATTTATATTCATATTATATGATTTAAATTCATATTAATCTACCTAATGAATAAAATTGAGTTGAC
>JAYMTP010008295.1:0-10204 GCA_036897365.1 Geranium brycei
AAAAATGTCATGAAAGAATTCAGTTCAACCCAGTCATTATCAGTGATCATACCAAGTATTTCAGAACCATCCTTTCTAGGCTTTCTCTCCATTTCCATTCTCAAAATACTGTCAACCAGATCATACCTCTCAAAGACGTGCTCCAAAGCACATACAGATTTTATCATCAAATAAGTCGAGTTCCATCTTGTTGGAACATCAAGACTCAACAATTTTTTTGATGTAATATCAACCAGTGTCACACAATCCTTAAACCTGGCAAGTCTAGCGGGAGATATTTTAATATAGCGAACAAAAAATGGAATTCTTTTAATAGAAACGCCAAGCATACTTATACCATCAGAGACAATCAAATTCAAAATATGAGCAATACATCTCATATGCATAAACTGCCCTCCAAGCACATTTGTTCCCAACAACTCCATTCTTCGACTTAAAAAGGGTACTGCCAAATCATTAGCAGAAGCATTGTCAACTATCACAGTGCAAAGTTTATTAATGCCCCAAGCTTGTAAACAAGCCCCAATTGCCCTTTCTATATCATCTCCCTTGTGACTTACAATCGGACAAAAATTAAGAACCTTGTTATGCAAAACAAAGTGATCATCAATGATATGTGCAATCAAAACCATGTAGTTCATGTCTTGATTAGAGGTCCAAGTATTTGTAGTAAGTAAAACCCGAGGGCCAGCAAATGCAAAATAGTTGAACAATTTCTTCGTTTCAGCTTGATACATTTTAAACACATCCCTAATGCTTGTTGTTCTAGAGGGAATTTTGAAATTAGGACATATTGTTGCCACAAACTGTCTGAACCCTTCACCCTCCACAAAATTAAATGGCAACTCATCCAAAACAATTATTTTACACAAACCAGCACGAGAAGCAGATTGATCAAAATGCCAGGGAAGTAACTGACCATCCACCCCATTTTCAGTTATGGTTAATCAAAAAGTGAGTTGTTGTTGCCCACTAAGTAATGCAATATTTTCAAGGTTTTTCTCACAAAGCTTTCAGTGATTATTCAAATTGGTTGTCTCACTTCTCTTAGATTTAGCAGCCAACATTTTTTCACAGTGCTTACATTTTGCTTGAACAACAACCCCATTTGAATCAAATACTTTTTCGAAATGGATCCATGCTTTAGATACTCTACGAGTTGAAGCAGATGGTTTACCTTGGGATGCAACAGGTGCTACATCCCCAACCCTGCTTGCATTTGCGATTCCAGATTGATTAGGTCCTCCATCATCGGTGACTGAATCGTGAAATTCAGGCTTACCTTCGACGGAGAGGTGACTGACGGCGTCGATAGAGACGATGAAGACTCGTGCAGAGAGGTCTCAACGTTGAAATCAGAGGCAGAGGAAGTTATCTTTGGTCGAGGAATTGAGGGAGATGATAGATCGGGGATGGAGTGACTGCCTTCCTCCTCTCTAAACTGACCTATTTAGAGAGGAGAAAGCGTCGATCTGTATCTACAATCATCAATCCCTCCCTCGAGTCACACAAAGGAACCGAAGACGAAGCATTCTCTGTCGCGGAGAAGACGAAGCATTCTCTGTCGCGGAGAAGACGAGGCAAAATGAATGAGCAGTGAGCACGATCGGTGTCTTGGGATGATGTCATGCCACACCGAAGTGGGATACGTTCCATTATTTGGGCTGTGTATCTCAAATCAATGAATGGTCCAGATGATGCCACGTCATTATATCGAGGCGGGTCGGTTTTGTCGGTTAACCAACGGTTCTCACATTTCGTAACCGATAGTCGAACCACTCACCCATCGGTTTTCTAAAAACTGAACCGATGCCACCTGACAGCCTCTAGTTCGGTGCCTAGAACCGACGGTTCGGGTCAGTTTCGGTCGGTTCAGTCGATTCGGTATAATTCTGAACATCCCTAGTCTTGGGATGATGTCATGCCACGTCGAAGTAGGATACGTTGCATCATCTGGTCGTGTATCTCAAATCAATGAATGGTACAGATGATGCCACGTCATTATATCGAGGCGGCTCGGTTTTGTCATTAACCGACGATTCTCACATTTCGTAACTGATAGCCGAACCTCTCACCCATCGATTTTCTAAAAATCAAACCGATGCCACCCGACAGCCTCCGGTTCGGTGCCCGGAACTGACGGTTCGGGTCAGTATAATTCTGAACATCCCTACAGCGGTGGTCGTGGTGCCTCCGGGCAGTAGGGTCGCTACTGGTCGGGAGCTTCCGCCGGTGGGGCTGGTTTTCTCGGCTATCTAGTGGTCTTGTTGGATGGCCCTTGTTAGCAGGAGGTCCTGCCGGCGGCCATAGCTTTCGGCAGCGGTTCTGGCGATGGTGGATGGTTTTTTAGTCGGTTTTGTGGCGGCGTCGGTAGATCGGAGAGGTTTTTGATCTGGGATTCGACCCCATATCTGTTGCCCTCTTCATATCTGACTCGTTTTCGACAGTTCTCGGTCTGCGTGGTTTGGATGCTTTTTCGCCGGGCTCTTGCAGATATTCCCTCAGGTAATATCAAGACCAACATTGAGCTGTGATGTTTCTATGAACCAGGACATGCTGAGAAACCCAACAATGGGTGATTATCGGATACTCCCCGTGGGAGATGCTTGAGGAGTAGTGCTCGCTGAGGTGCATGGGCTCAGATGAGAGGATGTCCCCCCAAGGAAGGTGGAATGGTGGTTTGTGATTTTTGTATGTGTTGTAGTGGATGTGTTGTTAGTTTTTGTTGAGTGTTTCGTGTTTTATTTTTAGTTTTTGTAGCGGTTATCGGAGTATTCGGCATGTTTAGTTGGTTTAGTGGTTTTTGTTTCGGTTGTCGGTTTGTCTAACGTGATTGCCTGAAGGTGTCCAAAGAGGTAGGGTGTCTTCAAGCTGTCTTTTACTGTTTACTTGTAAACTGTACGTGGCTGATTCTCGATCTTTGAGTACAGAGTTTTTTGTGTCTCGTGATATCAATGAACTTCGGTTTGCTTTCAAAAAAAATTAAAATATTCTTTAAGGGTATATCGATAATTATTTATCGTCATAATGTTTAAATAATTCGCAATTCATCTATGTTTAATTTTTGGATTCTCACCCATGTTTAATTTTTGGATCAAGTTATAACATAAATTGGCTAACCAAAATACTTTATATTATAATTTGTCTTACCTTTTATCAAAATATCTAAAATAAAGTTTCAGTCACAAAAAGTTCAAAAAATAATAATGAGATCTATATATATAATTAATTTTTATAAAACAAATTAAAATTTTAATAGAACATTCAAATTTAAGTTATAAAGAAAATTATTATAAATGATAGTTGTATGTTGGTCTAATTTGCGGTGATGCATAAGAGTGGGTACTCTGGAATCGAAATATATAAAAAAAAAAATCAGGAACCGTAATTAATTGTTTAGACTTAATTTTGAATTTAAGAGAACCAATTAATTTTGAGTTTAGCTCTCAAAATTTATAACCATCAATCAATAAATAAGAACTCAACCTAAATTAAAAATAAAAAATTAACTTGATAGAATCATGAACTAAACTGAAGAGCCACAGTCGTCTACTCTGGATTGTGCCACATATAAAATTTATGGGTATATATTTAATATTTAAATAATTGAATAGCCATATCTAAGTATCTAGCTAGTCCAATTCTAAAATCATATACAACCCTAGTGAGCCATATAAACTTAAAAATTATACCAATTATTCTTAATTATTTTACTTTTATAAAATAATTTAGTAAACATAACTTATAGTTGATAATAAATAATTACAAATTAAGATGATCGAGTTAGACATCACAAGAATGATTTTGATGAAGTAAGAAGATACGAGACAATATAAGTAGAATTTCTTGGGACAACAAAAATGAGATAGAAACCTTAGCGTTTACTTTTAGTTATGAATGAGCTAATTTAATCACCTCTTGGTGGGTCAATCAAGGAGATGCGTTGACTATTGGAGGAAGTTGACTGGACATGAAAAGCCAACTTCACGTGCGGAAGAAAGCTACGCGCACTAACAATAAAGAATGGTTAAAGGGTTGGGAAATTCCTAATTACTATCTTCTACTACGTAGTTTATGCATGTCATTATTTTTTTTTTTATTTTACATGTTATTACTGTAAAATTTAGTTAGTTGTATCGTCCATCACAGAATTAAGTTTAATATAAAATGTCCATAATACCCCATGTTAAAAAAATTTTAAAAAAAATCTTTTGAACCTTTTTAAAAAAAATATTTTTTATCACATGAACAATAAAACAGTGATTTCAAAATTATTTTTTTTATAAAAAATCAAAAATAAAAAGCCACTTTTAACAAAGTCTTTTATTTTTAATATTTTTTTAAAATAAAATAATATTCAAATCAGTTTTTATTATTTATTCCATAAAAAAAATTTAAAAAATAAGTTAAACAAATGATTTTTTTTCATTTTTTAAATAAAATGGTATTGTAGTCATTTAAATATTTCACTTTCAAATTTTATTAAATGACTAAAATACCCTTGTATATAAAAAATAAAAATAAAAAAAAATATTTTTTTCTAACTTATTTTTAAAAAAATTTATGGAATAAATAATAAAAAAACTGATTAGAATATTATTATTTTTTATTTTTAATATCTTTTTAAAAGAAATAAAAAAAAAACATTGTTAAAAGTAATTTTTTATTTTTAATATTTTTTTGAAAAAACTTTTAAAAAAAATAATAATTTTGAAGCTGGTTTTGGATTCAAAAATTCTAACCCTGCGATTCCCAATTAATACTTTCCATTTCCTCTCCCAATTAATGAATTTGTTGACTGAGTTTGCCCAATTTTTGAAGACCTGTGGCTTTGATTCTGCGATTTGGTGCTCGTGACAAGGATCTCGCGGCAAGCGACAAAGGCGTCGCTGCAGATCCTGATCTGCGCGTGCGTGTGGGGGAGCAAACCGTGTGATGTTTTGGAACAAAATATGACCTGTGTCGTTTGGGTGTTTGCTTAGTCTCTTGAGCCTTCTGTTGAAAGCTTTCAATGGGCTTTCACATATCATTTTATTCCTACTACTAGTCTGTCTTCAAGTTGAGAAAGATTGAAAATGTGAGCCTTGCTTTTATAATTTGTGTAAAGTGAGCATTGTTTGTTGAGTTCACAGTAACGATTATTCTTGTGTATTGTGACTCTTTTGTTACGGTTGAAACTTGTATAATCAATTCAAGACTTCAATTTTGGTTTTGGCTGCTGGGTTTTGTCCTCAAACTCAGGGAGATTGATCGTTTGGGAGGAGAGAAATGAAAAAAATTGAATTAGTGGCATTCATTTCAAAATCTGATGAATAGTCATGGGTATTTTAGACATTTCATGCTTTAATAAAATTTTTCGTAAAATGATATAATTAAGTATAGTGTAAAAATACTCCAAGTAAGTATAGTAAGTTGTAATTAACCCTAAATAAAATAAATATACCAATATAAAAAATAGTAAAATATCATGTTATGTGACTCAATTAGTAAATGTGTGGCCGGAAATGTGAGAGAATTTGTGTTTGAGTCCCTTTAAGTGCCAAAGAATCTATTTCTTTTGGCATTATACAATGTAAATAATACTATTTAATAGAGTAAAATGCCAGGATACAATAAAGGCCAGAAATACATACAAGAAAGAGAACCTCTGCAAACATAACTTGAGCGCTAATTAAGTAATGTTATTTTTTGCCTTGTTGTTGAGATAGCAATGTGATACTGGAAAGGCGCGCGTTTCTCGGGCGTACATTCCTGACACTAACGCGCATCAGAACGCAGTCGTTTATCAAATACATTTATAAATTTTTAGCTTTGACTCACGGGGACCAAATATGAGTTTCTTAATTGGGCATTTCACGCCTTCTTTCCCGACACAATTCTAAAAATAAATATACAAATAGAGAGAATTTAACTACACTAAGCACACAACTACAAATACACTACGACTATTACATAGAAAGTAAATGGAGGGTGAAAAGGATGGGTTGGCTAGAAGTCATGGAGTCGAGCACCGAGGGAACTAGACTTACTTAATGACTATCTAGCAAGCAAGTGAAAATTAATTAAGCATGCGAATTCATTTGGCCTACGTTCAAATACAGGCACCGTCTCTCGACATTGGTGAAGGCAACGTCTCCGAAGTAGCTACCCTCTCGAGATGTTATTACTAGTTCCTCGACGGCTTGAATGCACAACAATTTTCGGTCCAAGGAGTGGGCCTAGGCGTTGACCTCCCGAATCTACTTATGTCAACTTCTTCAAGCTCATCTCGGAGTCGAGTCGAGATAAAAGGTATCATACAAAGTATACAGTAGTAAGCATGCACATGAGGCACAAAGTAGATTGCAAACTATTCATGCACACTTCTCATCAAATCTCAATCAAACACAAGACATTCACTAGTTAACACAAGCAATCGAATAATTTAATAGCATGAAACATTTGACATGTGTTCAAATATCGTCACCGTCTCTCGATATTAGTGAAGGCAACGTGTCGGAGTTAGCGACCCTCTCGCGATGTTATTACTAACTCCTCGACAGCTTGAATGCCCAGTAATCTTTGGTCAAAGGGAAATCACACCAAGCGTCGATCCCTCGACTCTACTTCGGTCGACCCTCACTAAGCTGGTATCCACGAGGCGCGGAGATCATACATCGTTGTCAGGAAATTGTTGGTACTCAGTTCATAGTCGTCAATGATCGACATCCACTTTGTGTCGAATGTTTCAACATCGATCGACCCCGACCAAACTATCACATGAAATTGAGTCCAGAATTAACTATCATGTGGGACAGCAGAACCAATCTGAGGTGCAAAAACAAAGTTGCTTAAAACGTGGAATGGAACAATGGAATCTTGAAAACACAAGCACATCATTGAAAATAAAGCCATCAATATTACCTTCTCATGCAATTTTTTCATGATGTGCCACATGCACAAATGATGCCTAGAGTCCGGCATAATCTGTCCAATTGCATTCTTCATCGCCGCATCTTGATCTGTGATTATGCATAGTGGCTGCCTTTGGTTCATCGCCCTCATGAAACATTGAAATACCCACACATATGACTCTATATCTTCCTTCGATATGAAAGCAGCTACAAAAGTCACACTTCTATCGTTATTGTCCACGCCCGTGAATGGGCTGAATACCATAGAGTATCTGGATAATTACAAAAATGATCAGTAAGTAAACGTTCAAATGGTCAGTTAATTATACATCTATTCTAATGTAAGAAATAGAATTTGTTTACCTGTTTGTATCGTACGTGGAGTCGAACGATACAAAATCCCCGTAACGAGCATAATTTCTTCTTGAAACCCCATCAGCCCAAACATGTTGTAAACATGAAATATCGTCATTGGAGACCGAATCCTACCTGTATTGTCGACTTCTGGGTTCAGCAACATCGATAGAGAAGCCATTGTTTTGCTGAAGAGCTCTGATATGTTAGTGATTTTTTATGAATGAAACGATCGAATGCGAATGCAATATTCAATGGAACGGTCTAATTTATAAAAACGTGAGTATTCAATATTGAAGAGGAGTGATTTTTGGGATTGATACGATATCGATACGATTTCATACGATTTCAATCAAATTGACATTGTTACCCTCGTAGATATTTAATTGATTTACTAAATAATTAAAGAACCTTTTAATATATACCATTGATTAGAATCATCCTATAGATGATATTGGTTTCTAGTTTTGCATCTAAGGAGTGGTTTTTCACATAGTGCATCCCATAATTGTTAATATGAATTCATTCATATTTTCCAACAGATTGTACACATTAATACTGTGATTTATTGAAATCATAATTATGACTTTTTTGTAGGTAGCAAATGAAACATGCCCTGTATTATGAAATAAAACATGTATTATGGTATAAAATGGAATTATATATAAATTATGATGTGAACCTCCTCTTTATTGTTGTTTTTTGTCTCTTTAAGTACAAGATTTAAAATGGAATTATATATAAATTAATCTCTGAACTAGCTTCCCTCACATAACATGATTTTATCTTTCAACCCAATCTATCTAAGCGAATCACCCAAAAGAGGAGACTCTTGTTGAATGGTCGACGTTGATGATGTGATGAAAGTTAGATATGAAGTCTTCGCTCATCTCCATCAACCGAGCGTCGAAGGATTGTCAATCATGGAGAAAGACCAATCAATGAAGACCCAAACAGTTGAGTCTCTACGTCTTAATCATTTGAACAAAATAAAAATAATTTGTAAATATCATAATTTGAAACAAATACAATCATTCAATTAATTGTCATATGCATGTTATCATAGTGTTGATGAAATCAGCAAGATAAAAATGACCCTGGCTACCTCGGTCTCTTCACCAGCAATTCATTTTCTCCGACATCTAACCTAAAAATATCCTATCCCAAATAAACAGAATGTTGAGATTATGGTCCTACATGAAAAATAATTGAAAATAAATGGGTGCATCGTGTATATAAAGAGTTGAAATAAACTCAACTAACAAGGTTGACATTTTGGTTGTGGAGCTCGACCCGATGTATATGACCCAGTTTTGCATGGTATCTAGTTAAGGTTGATTTGGGCATGTGTTTGTGAGCTCCCCGTGCCTATGCTCTCTGTGACCTATGGCCCATATGTAAAAGTGCAGTCTTGTTATGACCCACATGTAAACAATGCTACACATGAGGGGAGTGTTGAAATAAATGAACATGCGTACATGAGCGTGAGAGGAAAATACGCCTCATGCATACACAAGCCTAAGAGGGAGAGTTTATCTTAATCTTACATGGAAAAATAAAATAAAAAAAGGGTGTATGTAAAGGATTGAAACAAACCCAATTAATGTTATTGATTTTTTAGTTGTGAGTCCAACCCGATTTATAAGACCCAATTTTACATGATACCATAACATGTCAATTTGGGCACATGCTGCTGAGAAAGGGGGAATAAGCTCACATGCAAAACGCACGTCCATTTATGGCCCACGTGAAGAAGAGTTTATTGATAAAGCCTATGTGAGTGGTGTGTTGAGATTGTGTAGTCTCACAAAAAATAATTGAAAACCCCAATTAATAAGATTGATTGTTTAATCGTGGAACCCGAGATATATATGACCTGATATTACATGAAACAAACTTTATCATTCGACTAATTTTCATATGCATATCATATGTCATCATAGTGTTGATGAAGTCAACGGGATAAAAATGACCCCAGCCACCATGGTCTCTTCTCCAGTGACCATTTTCTCTGCCATCTAACCTAAAAATTTCTGGTCTCAAATAAGAAGAAAAGGTGGGTGATTTGAAAAGTAGAGTAAGGATACATTTTTCATTTCATAATCTTAAGTACTAATGTTATAACAATATTTATTTGACAAAATATATTTACTCAATTAACCATAAATTCAACTTTCTAGATTCACTCATTTTGAAAACAAAAAAATCTAAAAACATTAATACAAATTTAACATACAATGAATTTAGATTTTCTTTTTCAAAACACACATGGAATTTCATGATTAAACAAAAACCATTCCATTGTATTTAGCAATCCTTCAACTACCTGTATTTCTGCAGCAGAACTAACAATCTTCTCATTATTGAAATGTGGAAGCACCTCATCAACATCAAATTGCAACCCAAATGAAAAAAACAAAACCAAACCATTAAACAAAACTGTATCCATATACGATACGGTTCAATTTGAGGCAAAATAGAACTTGAAATGGTGAATTCATGGAGAAGAATATGAAGTACCCAATCATCACATTCAAAACAGGAAATGAAAATTCCAAAAAAGACCCAGATTGGGTTCAAACCCAAAACAAACATAAACTTGCATCAACATTTATGTCATGAGTAAGATCAAGAGCCCATAGCACAATTAAACAAAATCAAGTACAAGACTTTTTTCAATTAGTACAACTGGTTAGGTTTAACTTGCCATGAGTAATTCAGAAAACCCCAGATTGGATCCAAACCAAAAACAAACATAAACTTCTCATGAGTAAAATCAAGAGCCCAAGACTTTGTTCAATAAGCACCACCGATTACATTTAACTTGTAACAAAAACCAAATTAAACAAAGCACAGAAAGATGACAGATTTTCCAAAGCCAACTAGTAAATTATCAGATTCTACAAACATAAATTGAAAAGGCGGAAAGAAATGAAATTGGACTAAGCCCTCTCGCC
>JAYMTP010008296.1:0-10203 GCA_036897365.1 Geranium brycei
ATAGCTTAGTAGTTCCAGTTGAGCTACTAACTGCTGTAACGGTTCCTGACCAACTTTTAGGCAACGAAGATAGCAACAACAGAGTTTGTACCTAATCATCGAATTTAATATCCACTGACATTAACCTCGATAGTATCGTATTAAATTTGTTCACGTGATTAGTAACACTAGTGTGCTCCCTCATCTTCGTGTTAACCAATTGATGAATCAAATATACCTTGTTTGATGCATACGACTTTTCAGACATATTTGATAGCACCTTAATGAGTCCGTAGGTAGTTGTCTCCTTCATGACGTTGTATGCAACATTCTTCGCCAATGTCAATCTCACCGCACCCAAAGCCTGCCGATCTAGCAACGTCCAGTCGCTCGGACTTATCTTCTCCGGTTTGGTCTTTGACAAAGGCTCGTGTAGCCTTTTTTGGTACAAATAGTTCTCTTTTTGCATCTTCCAGAATCCAAATTCCCTTCCGTCGAACTTGTCGATTCGAACTTTTCCTTCTTCTGCCATTGCTCCCACTTGCCACGAACCTCGGCTCTGATACCAGTCGTTGGGGTATATAACAACATGGAACAATTCTCTAGCAAAAGGAACCAAGAGAAATAAAGAACAATCACACAAGAACACAAGGATTTACGTGGTTCTGTGGTTCGGCAATTTGCCTACGTCCACAACCACACTACTCTCTTATTATTGCTCTCAACTCATGAATAATTATGGTGTTACAAGTACATGTATTTATAGTGAAAGACAAGGGGAAATAGGAAATACCCTAAATTTCATAATTCCTTTGCACATTAGGAAACCTATCCTAAACCTTGTACAATAGGAAATCTTTCCTAGTTCACTCTCCTAACCTAATTAGGAAAGTTGCGGCTTCCCTAAATAAATAGGAAAGTCTTCATAAACCCAACACATATGATATTATGTCACTCCTTGGTAAACTTGATTTAGACACCGTCAAACAAGTGTTTCTGTTTGCTTATTCTGGTAATTTTAGTTTTTCGGTTCAATTAGAAAAATTATCACCCTCAAATCTCTCTGGTATATCCAACCATTGTATCGTGATTTTGCATATTTTAATTGTATGATTCATAGCATGTATCTATTGGATGAGTCGTAAGACCAATCGTCTGTTTGAACTCACGTCTCTTTGAATTCCACACTCAACATCAAATCATTGTGATGTTTCCTTCTTAGCTGATATATAACATTCTCTCTTGGTCAAACCTCTTACAACTGGTTATTGCTTTCTCATGGTTTGTTAGACTTAGTTTCGTCCAAAAAGACTAGTGATTGTGTTTCTTGCCAACGAGGTAAACACATAAACTCCGTTTTCATAAAATAAGTCACGTTCATCCACACCTTTTGGTCTTTTATATTCTCACTTGTAGGGTCCATCACCCGCCCCTTAAATAAAGGTTGCACGTTATTTTGTCATTTTTGTTGATGATTATACTCGTTTTGCTTGGATTTACCTAATTCTTCATAAATATGATTTTAATGTTGTGAATTCAAAATTTATGTATATGATATAAAATCTTTTTCATGTACTTATGAACAAAATGATCGACTTTGAGCATAAACACCGTCATATTCTTAATTATATCCGTACTTTAGTCATCTTCACAATCTTTCTTGAAAGAATTTTTGGTGAGATTGCTCCAATGTTTGTTTATACATTAATATAGTTTCTTCTCAAGTCATAGACAACAACACTCCCATGAACGTCTCTATGACCATTCTTCTAACTATGATTTTTTTCCGTGTTTTTGGGTATGCTTGTTTTGTTTAGGTACAATCTCACAAACACACAAAACTTGAGCTTGTTTGCATCTTTATTACTATATTTGGTATGCAAACAAATATAAGGGATCCTATCTCCAAACGCCTTCGTGTCTCATCATGTCACCTTTTAGAAACACAAGATTTTGTTCCTTTCACATGTCACCATCGATCACATGTTGTTAATCTCAATATTGATCTCTTGCATGATGTGTTGAGCGATCTTCCACTGAGCTAAACATTGTAGGTGTCCCGACCCTTCATTTGGCCTCACATGCTCCTTTGGCCACGACATCGTTCTAGTAACATGTATTGAAAGAAGTTCATGTGCTTCCCTCTCGCCTTTCCCAATTAGAACAAACTCTTATCTCGCCTCAAAAGCTATTATGTAACCTTAACAACTTTCTCTCGAGCTGCGTCTACAATTTTTTCTATTTATGAACCTCGTACATATTGTGAGACATACACTGTTCCTTTGTAGCAAAAAGAAATGATTGAGGAACTACGAGCACTTGAAAGATTCATTCTTTTACCTAAAGACAAATTGGTGGTCAGTTGTAAGTAGGTTTGTAAAATCAGGGAGAAGGAAGATGGGAATGTCGAGCGTTACAAAGCTTGATTGGTGGCATGCGGGAATAAACAGAAGTATGATATTTTCTATGAGGAAATATTTTTTTTTCTAGACTTACTTCTATTCAAAATCTATTAGCAGTAACAAGTTGGAAGAAAGTGAGATATTTTCTAAATGAATGTCAAGAATTTTTTTTCTCAATTCAGATCTTAGTTAGAATACATGAAGCCTCCTTTTTGTTATGATCATCCCCCAAACATAGGATGTCGTTTGAAGAAAGCATTTTACGGTGTTAAGAAATCTCTATGGGCAAGATTTTTCAAATTCAATGGAAAAAAACTGATCTTGGATTCGTCTTTATTCCATTCTATACATCTCTCTTCATTAGGATGACTTCTCAAGGACACACCTTTCTTCTACTATATGTGGATGATATGATCATCACAAGATAAGATGATTAAGGTATCTCTAACTCAAGCATCACCTCGAACATCATTTCAATATGAAAGATCTAAATACTTTCACTTATCACTTAGGCTGAAAATCTCTTCCATATCACATGGCTATCATATGTCACAGTGAAAATATGCAATCAACCTTATCTTTGGAACATGATTAATTTATTCTAAGGTTTCCTCTACTCCAATTGAAGCTAATGTAAATCTTTCTCCTTCAAACGATAAGTTACTGCTTGATGCCACCCTCTATCAACAACTCATCGCCAATCTAGTTTATTTCACACTCACCCGTCCAGACATTGCATATGCATATCTTATTGTGAACCAATTCACATGTGCTTATCAAATTACTCACCATGAGGCCATTTTTGTATCCTACTATACAATAAGGCAATTTTTCTTAAGGACTTCAATTATCCTACGACTCGCTTTGTTCTTGTATGCATATTTAGATGCTTGTTGGGCTAATGACCAGACTATGTTCTACTACAAGATATATATTCATAAAACTACTATGATGCTTTAAAAATTTCTCCCTTTATCCAATACTCTCATGCTCTTTAATTATAGCATGATTTACTTAAGATAGAAATATAACAACCAAGTGGAGTAAAATCTCCTATAAGCGAGCAATGGAAATCAAATTAAAATCATGGGAAACTACTTCCTTGATTTAAGCTAATTTATTTCACTTGTTTGCTGACTTGTAATCCTAATGGGTTAGCTAGTGTGGGACTCAGGAGTGCAACAGTGCGCCCCAAGTTTTGAAAGCCCATCTCTCATCCACTTGCATCAAGGTGTAAAAGCACAGCCACACCAACCGCATAACCTCCCTCGACATTCTCTCCACCCCCTCAAACACGTGGTCATTTCTGATCACCCAGATGTACCAAATTCCCAAAGTCACCAATCTACTCCAAGATCTCCGTGACACCCTTTCAGTTACTCTGGAGTTCCATCTGGAAAAAACTCAAGAACAGTCCCTAGGAGAGTGAAGTCAAATCCTCACAAATCGTGGAGCTCTCTCCATAATCGACGCGTCCAAGTGCAGGTTAGCATCAGGTGCTCACCGTCTTCCTCTCTCCTCAGTCTGCACAGGGAACAACGCCATTGTGCAAGCGATAGTTGTATATTCCTCGCAGATACGACATATTTCGTCAGTATCCCTCCCTAAAGGACCAGCCAATTGAAGCTCATGTAGTTAGGTGGGACTCGACTACCTCATAACTAATTTGCCCAGTCCAACCCGACCTTTCCATCTTCATTTGTGAGCATATCAAACCCCTTCTTAACTGTGAGCTCGCGTCTATCATGAGTCCAGAAAATGCAATCTCGTCTACCCTCCATCAGTTTGGTGGTGTCCAATACGGGGAGTAGTTTAGCAAAATCCTCACTGGCTCTCGGCGGCAGTACCCCTCTGAACGGTAACGACCAACCTCCTAACTTCCCAGTGTTATGAATCGAGTGACCTAAGGAGCTCACACATCTGAATAATCTCTGGAATCTTGTCTAGGGCAGAAATCTCTCATCTAATAGTCATCCCAGACCTAGAATCCTATTAAAGTTAGGGTCTGTCTCTAAGCCCAAGATGTTCTACAACGCTCTGGACCCAGATCGGCTCGAGAATGGCATAGAGGAGAAGTCCCAAGTCCTTCTCTCCTAGTTGTGCTTAGCGCACAACACCCTCTTCCAGAGAAGGATAGGTTGTGCTGCAAATCTCCACCACCATTTCAACTGTAACACACTATTGATCGCCTCCAAGCGTCAGATGCCTAGAACACCTTTCTTCTTCGACCTACAAACAGACGTTCTACTACAAAATATTGTTTCTTTCTTGGTGTCAGGCCGACTCAATGGTAAGGCCAAGCAAGCAGTTAATTTAGGCCCACCGCTAAACTAAGAATTTTTAAAAGACTATTTAATACAATAAAAAATACATTTGAATGAACTTTCTAAGCCCATTCAATACGATAAAAACATCATCGAATGAACTCTTTAGGTTATTTAATGGATTGTTATATGATTTAACATTTTTTTTAAAAATCCTCATTTAATTTTCTTGTTTTAGGCCTCTAGAAACATTGAGTCAGCCCTCCCTTGGTGACTTTCGTATCTCTTAAAGAAGTAAAAAATAGACGATTATCTCTCGCTCTAGCATATATGATGAATATCGAGCTCATGCTAACACTACCTCCAAGATCCTATGATTAAAATGGTTGCTCAATAATATGGTTATCATTCAAGATTTTGCTACTCCTATTCATCGTGACAATCGAAGTGTTACAAATTGCTCAAAATGACGTATTTAATGAACGTGCAAAACATATAAAGAATGATTGTCACTCCGTACATCATCTTCTCACATAAGGAACCATCACTCTTTGCTCCGTTTCCTCTAATGAGAGAACTACTGATATCTCCATCAAGCCACTACATCTAGGACGGTTCGATACTTAAGTTGGCAAAATCAATCTTGATTTTTTACCACCATCCCAAGTTTGAGGCAGAGTGTTAACATATGAGAGTCAAACAGTTTCCTAATGTAGTGTTACTAATTTAGCATAGCCCTAATTTAGGCTGCTCTAGTTCTATACATAAATCATTGTGAAATGTTCGATTAAATAATAATTCCATCAGTAATTCTAGTAATCACTAATCGGATACTAATTACTGAACAACAACTTCAACATACATAAAAGATCACAAAAATAATATATTATTAATATATAAATGTTGCAAGGGTGATTGTGATTAATTGGCATGTAAAGTCGATGGAGAGAGGCGACAAGGTCGACAAAAGCAACTTGAGTGGGACCCAATTAATGCGTGGTGGGGCCATTATTATATGTTCTTCCCAACCAAAAGAAGAGTAAAGTTAAATAAAGAAGATGGCGATAGGGACACTATATCTATATGGTTTGAATTCTTGCAAACTCAATCTCACTTTCGATTTCCTTAACCCTATTTTATTTCCTAATTCTCGACCCTAATGTCCCACACTAAATCATGTATATATTATAACATACCGTCTCTTGCAGACCAACTTGCATCATCATGGCAATATGAGGGAGAACGGGTAATTAAATATAAAAGGAAAAAAAACAAAATTAATTATGAACATGAATCTTTAAATGAAAAGTTAATTTAACATGTTATATGTAATTTTATTTTATTACTTTATATGGTAATAGAGTTGATGGACTTTGGGGTTCGTGTTTCTTGCCTCTATTTATAATAATTGATCTCCCGCATTGAGATATAGCAACTAATGCTCCACATGTATATGTAAAAGGACATATACGACGAGGCCATGAATCAAATACCTAATTGTCCACTGTGAAAGAGAGTAATGTTTGCACAAGAAATTGTGTTGATGGTAAGAATCTCACGTAAATTCAGAAATAAAAAATAATTCACGGGAAGAAAAGTTCATTACCAATAAAAGAAGAGTAAAGTTCAATTTATATTTTAGAAGGGTTATTAATTACTGTGATTTAAGTTAAGCTTTAATTAGGGATTCTTACATTCACTTGCAGTTTATTATCTTCATTCATAGTTGTACAAAGAGGAAAATATTTCATTTTTCTCGTATTAAAATAAAAGTGCATTGAATAAAAGAAAAATTGACTCACATATCAAGAGCCTTTAAGCAAGAAAACGCTTTAAAAGCACTAGACACTCGGGTTTGTGCATAATATAATTGATGCTCCATATTGACAAAGAATGATGATAAATTCCAAAGTGAAATCTGTCATATAACTTTGTCAGTAGCTAACTATATAATCCTTTTAATTAATTCTAGCGCTTCAATAAAAATGTGAATTAACCTTTAACATACATATAAAGGAGAAATCAAGTGTGGATCATTTCCTTTGTGAGTGATAGACAAAAAAAAACAAATGACTACGTTGATAGGTGTATTAATTTGTGATTGAGTTAATTTGAGCTGTGATTTTGGAACATTTAGACTCGACAAATAATAATATGAAATATGTTTTCATATTTTGTGTGATAAGATCTTTCTAATAGTGTTTCAGAGCTCAATATAGATAAATAGGTAAATGAGAAATTGAACTTGAAACCCATTACGTTTAGTTGGACTCAAAACTATAACCCAAGAAAAAGGATTTGAATTTAATTATAAATTCAAAAATTGTAATTCGAATAAATTATGATGCAGAGAGGGGGAACTGGAGTGTAGGGCTTATCTGTAGGGATTCAGAAAATTGAATTGTAGGAGCTCTTTGTAGACGCTTTTCGGGTCATCTCCATTCGAAGAGGTAGAGGCCGTGAGTGTCAGAGAGGCCCTATCATGGGCAAAAGGAAATAATTGGAAGGAGGCGGAGCTTGAGACTGATTGTCTTAGAGTGTGGACCACGTTCAGCAAGGAAAACAAACTAGGAATATGTTCGGGGGCATTATTTATGATTTTAGGCGCTTTCTTTCAGCTCCCGGGTTCGATGTCTCTTTATCTTTTGCTCGTAAATCTTGTAATAAAGTGGCTCATGAATTGACCAAGTATGCTTTAACTAACAGTAGCTGTGATTATGGTGAGGGGTCTGTCCCACCAACTGTAGCTTCAGCTGTCTGGTTTGATGACGAGTTGGTTGCTATTTATTAAATAAAATTCGATTTACTTTCAAAAAAATTTTCCAAATACATGATTTGGTAAATTTTTTCATTCATTTTTCTCCAAGTTTCAGATTCTTTCCCTAAAAGAGTTTTCTTTCCTCAAATAATTTTTTTTACCAGAAGACAATTTTTCTTCTATAAGTAGCGAAAAATCGCTAGAGTTAAATACGCCAAAAACCCTAACCGTCGAACCTCTGTCAAAATCGTTACTCTTCGATCACTCTTTGTATCACAGTTCGAGTTCGCCTCCATTCGGCGTTGTGTCATGGGAGCGAGTTGATCATATAGTGGAAAAGTGAACCTTTATGGGGAAAATCAAGACATGCCCAAAACACTCGAGAGCTTATACCGAAACATCCAAAACCTTATATGAAAACACTAATGACCTTATACTTCACCTGGTTTTAACTACTCTAACGAGGCTCCTTGAGTGATTTTGACAACTTCATGTGGTATAATGCTAGTGTTTTAGTATAAGGTCTTGACTATTTTGGTATAAGTTCGTTCGTGATTGCGACAGTATCTAGACATAGAAGACCTTATACCAAACACGCGAGACCTTGTACCATATACATCAAAGACATTATATTATTGTAGTTATAAATTTAATTATCGTAATTTTTATAATATTTAAATTAATGATAAATATTTATTGAATATGTAATTATGGTAATTATTAACTAATGATATTTAACTATGATAGTTACAAAATTGATAATTATTGAGTTTCTATTGTGTAATTATGATATTTAATAAATTGATAACCACCCACGTCCACGTTAGCACTCCCGTCTAGCGTGCATCTACCTCAGCCCCACCACGTGTCGTCCTGAATATGTGTGTCCCTTCACCCAACAGCTTTCCTCGAACTTGTACGGGTTGTATTAGGTATAATGTTTGTACTATATATATATATATGTTTGGTTGAGAACCAATTAATCTGTTAGAACTTGAGAATTAATGAGATCTGTTAGATGACAATTCATCGTGCCATTATAATTCACCCAAAAGATTTTTATAAATAATCATTTCTTTTAACATAAGTTTCATTTAACATAAGGGAATTATTGTCATTACTCATGCAATAAATCTTCAATTAATTTGGGAATAAATCTTTAATTTATCATCTATAAATCTAGCAACAAATTTTTAAATTTTTTGAAAACAAATCGTTAATTAATTTTGCACACCGATATTTTTGGAAATACGGATCTTTGATAGTCTTCAATGATTCAATATTTCTTGAAATACAGATATTTCGTTGGACATTCACTTATTTCACTCGGACATTCACTAATTAGTAATTTCCTTTAGACATCAGTTTGAGAAATACATTTCAAATTTGTGGACATACACGGACAATTCATGAAACTTGATCTTATTTCCAATTGCACATTCACTTATTCCATTAGACATTCAATTATTTTCCGTTTGAAATTCACTTATTTCCGTTGGACATTCACTTATTCCCGTTGGACATTCAATTATTTCTCAATTAAGTGAATGAGTTTCGTTGGACATTCACTTACTCCATTGGATATTCTTGAGGGCATAATCTCCATTAGACTTATAAGTATTTCCGTTGGACATTCACTTATTTCTCAATAAGGGTCTGAATAAAATAAGTGAATGTCCAATAAAAATATGTATTTCCAAAATTACTGAAACAATAAAGAATATAAATTAAATATCTGTATTTCTAAAAATACTAGTATGCAAAATTAATTAACGATTTGTTACCAAATTTATTGATGATTAATTGAAGATTTATTTCCAAATTAATTGAACATCTATTCCAAATATTTAAGTAGGAAATAAATTATAAGTCAACCAAGCTAATAGACGGTTATGCCCTGAATAATATGAATCATCGTTAAAATATTAACAATGAGGATGCGCACACCAGATCATGATTTGACTTTAATCCAACAACTGATGCTGGTGAAAGAGGCTAAGAAGAACACATTCTTCAAGTCCACCTCTGTTCGTAAAGTATTCCACAATTTATATTGAGTATTCGACATATGTTTTGTCTTCATTGTTGTACTTTTGACATTATTTCTTCACATGATTTTTCTCTCGCAAATGAATGTATTTTGCCTTATTGCCAAAAGTTCTACTTACATATACAAATGTTCATTTTCATGTGAGTGTGTTCCACACGGCATATAAATTAAATGTCTAGGGAAAATAGTTTTCATATAGGTGTAATTATTTCTCCAACACTAATTAGAGAAATAGATGAACGATTTTACTGAATATACCATCAAATATTTGCATTAAATGAGTAGATATGAAATCAAACATTTGCACCAAACATTTGCATTAAATGAGGAGATATGGAAGAATTAGTATATAATTCGACACTGAATAGAAACTCAATTTGTTTAATTATTTCTCCAATACTAATTAGATAAATAGATGAACGATTTGACTAAATATACCATAAAATATTTGCATTAAATGAGAAGATATGAAATCCAACATTTGCATTAAATGATGAGATATTAAATGAGAAGATATGGAAGAATAAGTAGAGAATTCGACACGGAATATAAATTATTTCTTCCCATGATTTTTCTTTCGCAAAGTAATTGAAAATTCGGATTAGGCACACAATGTCTGGCACAATGTTTGTGAAGTTGTGACAGACACTTGGATGAACCACAGTTTAAGACCATACAGTACAGAAACGTAAATAACACGCAATGTGGTTACCCAGTTCGGTGACTCCGCACCTACGTCTGGGGGCACTC
>JAYMTP010008297.1:0-10201 GCA_036897365.1 Geranium brycei
TATAACATGTTGTTATATATTGTATCGATGAACGATCGCTATTTGGATCTAGCCTATTTTTTGCGTGAATCGCTTAATGATCGCGGTTTAAATGCGCGATCCCGCATTAAATGCGCCTATTTTTAATGCGAATCGCTGAATGATCACGCTTTAAATGCGCGATCCATTGGTGCATTGTTGTTGATTAGAAGTCCCATCACCTTGCTTCGCTAATGTTTCCACATGAATTTTTAAAATTGCATTTGACAATTATGTAATGAGTAATTTTATACGCATACGACGACGTTCGTTTCTTCTCCAAACCCCTCAAGCCTCTCTGGTTTGGGTGTGATTTTCACAAAACAACCAAACAACCACGTTGATCCCTCATGTCTACACCACTCAAACCTCACATAACCTAACCCCCTCCCTCTTTCTTTTCTCTTGAAAACCCTGCGGTTGATCTCTCTCACTTAGATCCGTAAGTATCAACGAGGTGAGATTGGTCTGGGCACACATAAACCCTCCGGAGGAAGAGGAAGCTCTGTGTTCTAGTCGTTTTCGTTTTAGACCTATCCATCGATTATCGTCGATTGGGTTTGGCAATGAATCCATTGTTGTTACTCGCCGTCTCGCTCTTTTTCTAATCCCTTATCAAGGTACCTTCCTTTTTATTGTTAGTTCTTGTTTGCGATTTGGGAATCTGGTGTTGATTTGTGTGGTTCTCGTGTAGATGTTGTACGAGTTCTTTGATAGCCTGGATAGTTCGATTCAGTTGTCTGGATGAGGCTCTATCAAACAGGTTTTTGTAAGTCTTTGGTTATATTGTTTGGTTTCTTTGTAACTCCCTTGTTTTGTTTGATATTCAAACCATTACTTGAAAGCTTTTACTATCAAGAAAAATATCTGGACAGTGAATGCAGATATGAATGGTAGATGCCTAGATGGAGTGTGAGATTCGACATGTGATTGTGAGCTACTCTCCCACACATATGCTCTACTGGATTGTTGTCATTTATTACACATTTTATATTTTACAGTCTCTATGATTTAGTTTATTTTGTAGATTTTAATGATGTTGAATGGATGTAAATTGTTGGTTGTTGTTTTGTTATTTATTGAAATTGTAAATTAGTGTTTATCCAAATTGGGGTTCAATCTGTTCTGTTTTGTTCAATTTGAGTAGATAATAATGTTCATTTTCTCTCAACAGCCACTGCCACACCACTACCAGTCAGGCAATCCCTAGAGATGAAGATGTTGGTGGTGATGTTGAATCGACATTCTGTAAATGGAGGAGCTGCTGTTGGATTTTATGTTTATTGTTCATTTTTGTTAAAGCTTTAGATTGTAAAAGTTGTAATTTTAAAGAGTTTTATTTTTTTTATAAGTTTTATTTGGGCAGATTCTATATGTTTTAGGTCGAATATGTTTCTTTTTTGTGTTTTGGACTTCAATTTTGAAATGTGAATTGGGCTTCGGTTAAAAAAATACTCTGGGATGACTTATTGGGCTTTTTATCAAGGCCCATCGGGTGTATTGGCCGACTCACCCGGCCGAGTCAAACCCGACAACCCAACCTTGAAGTTGAGTCGAGTCTCGGGTACAACACACAGGACCCGACAGCACTCGAGTCGGGTCCAAACTCGGTTGGGTCTACCCAACCCGACCCGATGATCACCACTAAATCCAATCATCACCTAGATTCTCCATTTTTCACCCCACCAGCTGGATTGACATCCTCTCCAACCGCATCGTTTTGGTTTTAGCACGCCTCATCTATGAGATCTAGAGTACTTATAAAGGGAAATTTGGAGTGCCAAGAATGTTATTTTTTTGAGAATTTGAAACAAGATAAAGGGCATTTGAATCATTTTACAATAAAAATAAAATTTATAATAAACACATGGATATTTTTGATATTTCTGGATTTGAACCGGTCAGACCAGCTTGATTTTAAATCAGAACTACTGAGAGAATTTTAGTCTTCTTACCTTAAAATTTGGTTAGATTTAATCCCGTTAGCTGAAATGTAATTTAGGTGACTGCAAAATTGAGTTTTATAATTCTGGGTACTTATGTGAGAATGATGTATAGTTGGCTGTACTTATGTTTAATTACCCCTTATATTAACTAGGAAAATTTTGACGGTCTATTATCAACACAAATATAATTAAATGTTCGGGTGGGCACTGTAGACCCAAAACCGGCCCCGAACACAAATCTGAATCAATTTGAATTTGAAAAATTGAGAACCGTGATTAATGGATCGGGTTTGATTTTAAATTTAAAGAACCATTGACTAGTGCAAAACCGTTAGTTGGACCGATTCACAACCAAACGGGTTCAACGTGCTTGCGCGTTGCTCTCTGTTGCAAATTTTATATTTCGACTGGGTTGTAATAATTAAATCTTACCTTTAAGTTTTGTTATTATATTTTGTAATTGTAAATTAAATTTTTTGCTTATAAATCGAGCACAATTTTGTCTAAATTAACTCTTGAATTCAAGATCGAAAACTAATCAATTATAACCCGGTAGAACAAGAATCGAACTGGTCAAAACTGGACCCGAGATTGAACCGTTTCTCATAAAATGGTTTGGGATTTGATTTTCATATATTGAGACGAGAGATTTGATATGGGATATCGGTTCTGGCCGGTTCAATTTTGGTCCAAAACCTTGCCCACCTCTGACTAAGTGTGTCTAAAAATGCCACATGCATAGTTTATACCAATCATTCAAGCTCTCGACGTGAACTCTTCAGTTTTATCCATATTGTTGAGACCGTGAGATCAATAAGGCCTTACGTATTGTCCGAAATGCAAGCTCTGGTGGACCCCGGAGATTCACCGCTCCTTTGTCGGTGTTGTCGGAAAAGAAACTAAGAAAATACACCATAATTTTCTAGCTGCCTTTTCATTTTTCATGAAAATATGTGATCTTTAATTCTTTTACTCATGGGTTTTGTTCATTTTTGTAGAAGCTAAATCAAATTGGTGCTTGAGTTAACGGGTGTCAAGCGGCTCACTAAATCGACCGGTTTTTAGTTTGCTTCGATTTTTATCGATTTTAATTTTATAAATCAAATTAATACAATTTTGGTTTGATTTTGAACCGAAACTATTGTCAACAACAACAAAGTGAATATCCCTATCATAAATATAGTAGTGGAAAAACTAGTCTAAAATATGTTGCATCATATCAGACAAATTAAGCATATGAATTATAATTTGATTTGATTTTCTTATATGGAATTAAGACTTGTAATATTGATAACCGAATAGATCGATTTAGTTAAAAATCAAACCGAACCGAATTGATCCGACTCATAACCGACTCAGATCTGAACGTTTTTCATTATGATCCCTTGAATTTGCCCACTTTCTTCTCTCTTCTTCTGGAAAGAGGATGATTTGCAGATGATAATGAATTCGATCCCAATTCGACCACTCAAGTTTCGGTTTTAACTCTATAATCAATAATAATTTGAATATTATTATCCGATATATAGCATAATTCATGAACACTATTTGTTTTATAGATTTATATCATAATTTTTAAAACTATTATTTTTTGTATTTTACCATTTCTATGTACTCTCTACCAATTGGAGTTTTAGAGATCTATGTCATAATTCACTAATGGTTTCTAATTTCTCCACTTTCCGTATACAATCTGTTCATGTCTCTTTATTTTAATGTAGATTGTTGGAATTTTGCAGGAAACTGATGAACACCCAATACTGACATGCATTTTCATTATTGGATGATGTTGATGATGATGTATAGTGGCTAGATCTAAAGTGTCTTTAACCCTCTAAATCTAAATCTTAATCCAAAGCAGCCTCCTTTAGCCTTTAACTCTATTTCTCTTTCATCGAACCCTAGCCTGCTCTGCTCCGCACAAATCCACACTAAATTCATCGAATTCTATACCCTTCTTTATCAAATCGACGAGCCATGATTTCCGATGCAGAGGAGGTAGATATTAGATTATCTCCAAAGCAAAAAAGGTTATTTTTATTTTCTTCTCTCCAAAACTTGGATTGTTTTTGGCAGATCTAAGCGTTTTTAACTACAATCTCTTGAATTTGTCAGCTATTTTGCCCAATTCGACCACTCTTGGCGATTTTTATTCTAACTAATTAGATTATTATCACCTATCGATGTATCTATAACCGTCCAATCTGTTGTGCTCCGGTGATGTTTCTGGAAACCATCTCAGAATCACCAGGTTCGGTTTTGTTTTATTTTCTTCTCAGCCCAAAACTCAGATCTTTTTCTAGAATTATACAGGAATTTCTTCAATACCCAGATCTCCCATCTCTCTTAGATGAAGGATTGATTTTTTATTAACATATTTGTTAGATTTCTGCCGCCCATATGAACCTATTAATTTGGATATTAACCTATTTGTTTTATCCAAAAATTGAATTTTTATCAGTCCTCTGTACTCTAATAATTAGAATTATATAGATCTATTTCGTAATCCGGATCTGTATGTTTGTTACTGGTTTTTATCCAGTTGTCTAATCTATTTCACCGTAATTTGTCCACTTTTTGTATACAATCTGTTAATGTCTCTGTATGTTAAGGGTGATTGTTTGAGCCCATACTATATGGAGATGGATTTTTATTATTTGATGATGATATTTGTTTTATCCAAAAATTGTTTTTTATCAGTCCTCTGTACTCTAATAATTAGAATTTTATAGATCTATTTCGTAATTTCTATGATACCCGGACCTGTATGTTTGTTACTGTTTTTTTATCCAATTGTCTACTCTATTTCACTGTAATTTGTCCACTTTTTGTATTCAATCTGTTAATGTCTCTGTTTTTAAGGGCGATTGTTCGAGCCCATACTATACTGTCATGGATTTTTATTATTGGATGATGATATTGATGTAGAGTGGCTAGATCCAGATGAATGTTTGATTTTTATTATTAGATTTTTTATTCTCTCTCTAACAATTGGATTTTTTCCGTCGATCTGTTGTGCTGTTGTGATGCTGAATGAAACAGGGATTGTTACCCATGAATTTCAATATGATGATGATGATGATGATGATGATGATTAGAGGAGTTGTTTTTGGAGCCGTCTCAGAATCTTCAGGTTCAATTTTATGTTCTTCTCTCCAAAACCTTACATCTATTTGTATTTTTGGCAGATCTGACCATTTTTCAATTCGACAACTCTTGTATTTAAGGTATTTTAATTTTACAGAGGACTAATATTGCCCGATGATGATGAACCAGATGATCTGTGTGATCCCAATTCGACTGCTTTCACGCTCAAGGTTTGGTTTTAATTCTCCACACACTAATAATTTTGACATACCCAGATATGTTTCCTTTTTTACCGAATTTTGTGGGAAATTCATGAAAACCAAGATTCTCTGTTATCCGATGATCCAAATGAGGGTTTGAATTTTTATTGTCTATCATCCCCAAATATTATAGTATTAAGTGATTTTCTACAATCTCTCTATTTATGATTATCGTCTGAAGAAATTGCAAAGACTTTGGATTAGATTTTGGTTTCTCTAATACCTTGATGGATCCCTGTTACGCCGATCTGAGATATTTTGTTTTTGGTGTGCCATGTTGCAAGTAATGGTTGCACCTTTATGCATTGTGATTTCTTGTGTAGTTGGAGGTTATCTGAATAATATGTATGACTAATAGTGGGAGGCACTGGATACAAATGCAGTGTGTATGAGTGTCATGTAATAATTATGGGATGTCAGGAAGCAATGGATTGTGCTTCTATTTCATTGTTATGCTACTCCATGTCACGGATAAATGGGTACATGTAGTGCATGTGGGGTATTTGCCTATTTGGACTAGAATGTACATGAGACATTCGAAGTGTCTGATGATATAGGCACGAGCATTATTTAACTGTTATGTAATACCATGGGTTTCAATTATGATTCATATGTATGTTTGTTTGTGTCATGGTCATATGGTATGCAGTGATATGTGCGTTTTATATTTTTGCACATATGTTTCACGGGTAAATGTTTTGTGTTAGTTAATGGGCAACAAGCACATGAGAAAAATGTAGTGTCTAATGATACAAACATGGACGACGTGTAATAGTAAGTAGTACCATGGGTATCTAGGGATCGTCTTCGTTTCATATGTATTTTGGATAATGTCATGGACATTTGGTAGGTAATGTTATGTGTTTCATAATTGTGCATACCAGCATCATGGTTAAATTTTATGGTTGAATTATTGGTTTACACGTGGTATGCCAAGTGGTTGTTTGTCAATGTCATGACAACTTGGGAGGTCGTGTTTTATGGGACATGCGAGGCTAGACAACGTCTTTGTGCTAAATAAATTAACATTTCATAGACGTTGTAATGTGTTGCAGGCATCAATATTTGATAATGTGAATGATCTGTATGGGTATTGGACTGAAGTTTAACTATTGTTATAAGTGGTAGATGGTGGTGCACCACCCGAGAGATTCTGATTCTGAGGATCAAGAGACGTTAAGGGACACAATTAAGAGGTGGAAGGTGGTGGTTGGTATCGAGGCTCTTTGTCGGCACGCAAGCTCCAACTCAAATTGCGCAGGAGGTTCCTGCATCCGCAGACAAACAAAAGTATCATAGGGTAGCTGCACGGTGGATCGGCGTGACAGGAAATTAAGAAGGCGGGACCGAGAATGAAAATACCGTCGAGTAAGCGGTCTGAAGCTAGGAAGATGGTGCCGAAGAAAGTGATGAGGTATAGTACCCGAGCACGAGCTGTGCATGCCAAACCACCTAAGCTGGACACTAGGTCATCCCTCATGTTCTGTTTTTGGCAATTAGCCCAATGAAGAAACAACTGAGGTGGGACATTGAAGAACTGGGTTTGATGAGTATTTGTTCAAGACACTTACATGGAGAAAGAATGTGATGTTTTTTACAATTTATGGGAAAGTAGTAAGGAAGCAGTGCTACTGACTATGTAGTTTGCCTTAGGTGCCACCATACCATATATGTTTTTGTGATGTTTTTATTTTGATATGACTGTGTTTTGGAACTCTTATTTGTGACAATTATTACGTTACTTTTGTTTGTTATCATTATTGCAATCGAGTAAACGGTGATGCCGATACTTGTTACCTGTTAGGTGTGAACTTGATTTTGAAATGTTTGCCAAAAGTTTGGTATTTCATATTAGTGTTTTGTCATGGGTGTTCATTGATATATCATACAAGCGTTACATATGAAAGATAGTAATACATGGAAGTCTATGTCATGATAGAGTTAAATATGCATGATAAGTATTCATCGTGTCATGAATAGTGGCGTTATGGGTGTTTTAATGAAGTGTTGGGGGCGTTTCATCATAACGAAACAAATATTTTATTGACAAAACATTCACACACAAAAGTGGGTATTAACCATCTCACTTTTCACAGTTTAAGGAACATCTTCAACATCACCTGAGGCAACCTTCCCACTATCATCGTCCTTATTATCGAAAACATCACAAGAAACAACAACCTGGACGACCTTTCAACCAACATTGGTTTTTAAATTTGAAACATCATAAGCAACAAACCTCTCGACAGCAAAATCTTCATATTCAACATCGTCTCAGTCCGAATTGTCATAGGACTCGTCAGAGCTGGCTTTGGAATCAGTATTAGGGGCTGTCATGGCGAGGTGACAAATTGTCACATTGATATCGGAGGTTTTCGGTGTTGCTATAGATGATATCTTCTTCTCTTAAAGATAAGAGATACTTCGAAGTGATGTCAAGTTGGAATGTTTTATGGGTCCCCAGTCGTGGCACGAAACCGTAATTTCTAGAATTAGATTTATAATGGGCAATGTCACTTGCCAGATTCGGAAATCTCATCCCTACAATTGGCTTTGAATTTGACGGGAAATTGGGTTGGTAGAACAATCTTCGTGGGGATCCATGGGTCCTTGCCGTCATCGAGACAAAGATCCTCACATTGATTGCATAATGACCAGGATAATGATGGTTCAGTACATGAAATAAGTAAAAAAAACATTAGTTAATACGTTGTAGTCATAAGTGTTGATGGCAGAAGTCGTTACCTATCTCGGAATGCATTTAGATGGTGCGTAGCAGCTCTCCATAATTGAATTATGAAACATGGTTGCTCAAGGGAGTAAGGTGATTGCATCGACAATGAAACATTCAACTAATAGCGTAATAGAACATGTGTGTTTTCATACCTTAAATTACTCACGTTGCCGGATTGCGTAACAAGATTTGATGGTTTCTGTGAGAGAGATCAGTGACAATAGTTTCAGATGTGATGACATGGTGAACATGATGTTGTGGCAGATGCAAAGAATATTGAGTTGTGCAGTATAAACGCAAGAAGTCTTCGCAGCGCGGAGGTGAATGGTCTTCACAGTGCCTGAGGAGGATGGTATACTTCGTGGTCATGAAACGGAGGAAAAAGGAAGATGAATCGTGAATTTGGGAATTACAGGGTATATGGTTACTACTATAATTAGTTATTTTCTTGTGATAATGTAATGACATATTTAACCTTTCATTGCTATATATAGAAAAATAAAGAAAAACCATAATAGTTTCTTATAAACCACTAATTCAATGACACATGTCATTATCATTGGTTTTCTAGTTTCTATATGAGATATGGTTTGTCATAGATTTTTATCCTTCTTTTTTTTAATTATTATTATTATTATTAGTTTTAATTAATGTGCTCAATAATAAATTGATCGAAATTGAATATTACATGCTATTCAAGAAAAGAAAATCATGATTCAACTCAATTTTAAAATGGTTCGTCTATCCTTTGGTTTACACGGGATCAGAACCCATCTGGCCCATTAGATAATGGTTCCGGGTCAGGTTCTAAAAAATGTAGAATCGGAGGGTCCGGCTTGCTCCAGTTCTGGACCTATGCCCACCCCTAATTAATATATCTCGAAACTACCATAAGATTAGGTGTGGGCACTCTTTACCTAAAATAGAATTCGAATCGAACCCTAACTATAAATTGAGACCATGGTATTAGGTCAAATTTGAGTATGAAAATAAAGAACCGAATCAATTTGGTTTGAGTTTGGTTCTGAGAGTATAAAACCGTCAATTATCTGGTTCAGAACCAAACTTGTTTAGGAGGTTTAAATTTGTATTTTTTTTTTGTATTTGCAGGTTAAACTCTTTTGCCCACAAACGAGTTTAATTGTGTATGATGTAACCCATAAGTAGAAAAATGTACGAAGCTAATATTAATTGTGTCTAATTAGGCAGAACTAGGAAAATGGACCGGAGAACCGGATCTTGAATCTCACGATCAATCATTTATTCATATCTAATTAGGCAGAATCGAAAAGTGGGCCGGAGAACCGAACTCAGAACCGTCTCCCACATATTGGGTCCGAGTTTGATCTCTAATATGGTGAACTGGTTTTGGCCAGTTCGGGCCGGTTCAAGACCCGAGCCCAGCCCTTCTTAAAATAATTAGTAAATAAAGAAAGTAGAAATAGTAAGTAAATTAATTGGTAAGTAAAAACAATAAGTCACTAATTACCCACCTTCAAAAAAGAAAAGAAAAAAAATGTCACTGATTACCCTACCTCCAATGTTGAAATTGATTCCAAGCATGTCAGTAAGCATACCAAGCATTAAACTCTACCCAATCACTATTAGTAAGCATATAAAGCATGTCAAAACCATTTTTCATAGGTTTTTCTCAATTTCCATTCTTAAACTAGGGTCATGAATGTCATAACCGTCAAATACCCTGTCCAAAGCACAAGCATATTTAAGCATCAAAGAAGTCGAGTTCCATCTAGTTCGAACATCAAGACTCAACAGTTTTTTTCCGTACCAATACCAACCTATGTAACACAAATCTTAAACCTGGCAAGTCTTGTAGTGGATAACTTAATATATCTAACATGAATTATCATTGTTAATCAAATTTAATAGATTAGCAATATATCTTATATGCATAAACTCCCCCAAGCATAATCGTTTCCAACATGTCCATTCTTTGACTTAAAAAAGGTAATAACAATTGGCAGTAGCATTATCTACTGTATACAAGCCTCAACTGTTGGGGAACCATGGCTATAACAACGCAGCGGAATCAACAAAATTACCAGGCTCCCATAAAATCATCATGCAAGTATAGATTGATCTTGAGAAGAAGGTTTCATGAGAGGTTTACCTATATCTCGAATCAAACAAGAAAC
>JAYMTP010008298.1:0-10200 GCA_036897365.1 Geranium brycei
GAAGTATTTTAGGTATTTTTGATATTTTGGGTGTAGGTTGTCTCAAAATGATAGTTAGGGTACTGAACAAGGGAAAAAATAGTTAGGGTATGAAATTGAAAAAGTGCTATATTTAGGTGCACAAAATATTCTTTTCCCTACATTAAAAATTCAACGGGGTGAATGCATCTCTTTCTTGAGAACTAATTTTTTTAGAGTTACTCATAAATTAAGGAGAACAACATAGTGGAAGAATGATGTTTGTTTGTGAGAGAACTTTGGTTTGTATTAATTCTGTACTATTTTTCAAGTTTATTTTAAAATACTTTTTTTATTGATAATATTCATGAGCCATTTTCTTGCTTTGTGTTTCATAGTGTCAATTTACTTGGAATTCAATGGTAGTTACTGAGACTTGGGCCTCCAACTTTTAGTAAAGGGATAATGACACTTTGTTACACCTAACTATAGCGAAATGACACTTTCATACCTTAACTACTTTTCTCTTTTTTTTAGTACCCTCACAATTTTTTTGACAACCTATGCTAAAATGACTAAAATACCACTGGTTTAAGAAATTAGAATAGAATTGGTCCAATTTGATTTATCAAACCAGATTTGAAATTGTTCAAATTTAATTTTAGATTTGGGGGCATAATTGTAATTGCATCTTAAATACAAACCAAATTGAACCAGAGATAAACAAAATTGAACCAATTCAATTTATGATTTTTTAAACCAATGGTAGTTTAGGTATTTTAGACATTTTAGAGGTAGGTTGTTACCAAAAAATTGTCAGGTACTAAAAAAGAGACATTTTAGAGGTAGGGTATAAAAGTGTCATTTCACTATAGTTAGGTGTAACAAAGTGTCATTATCCTTTAGTAAATTAGCACATGATTGTTTAAGCCACCAATGTCTACCTGTGGAACCCTCCATAACAGGGCGTGGAAGCACAAGTGCACGTATTTGCGTGTTGAATCTGATAGAAAAGGGTCTAAAACTCAATGAGTGAGATCTAATTCCAACAATATTCATTCAGATCATGATGGCATGAATAATTGAAGAGACAAGAAAATAGTGGCATAATTTGGTTGTTAGAATTTACCAATAATGACAGTTCCATTTTGAAACAACTATATATGAATCATACAAACATTTCCATTTTTATTTGCAGACAACAATTCACATGAACATATTCATTGCCCAAAAGTTTGCTTCTTGTCAAAGCAATGAATGCACAAGAGAGTGGAAAGTTACAACATCCTCTGAAAATGAATAAAAATGCTATCTTTTTTCATAGTCTGTTTAAAAGGAATGAATTTAATACTACCCATACGAGCATATAAGTTTCTTTAGGTAAAAGTGAAAGTTCTTCAACTGTAAATGGAAAAAGAGAAGATAAAGTAGCCGTCTTGTGGCGCGTGGCTCTTGGGATTTTGATGAGCAATTGCAGACCAAAACCAGCCATAAAACACACAAGTCATTTCAGTCTCTCTCTCTCTCTAGAGTGAGACATTTTGGCTCAACCAGAAAGATTTATGGGTTTCTTGGACATGTAGTGGAAATGTGGCGGAAAATGGGTATAGGGGAGAGGAGAGGACCCACCTGCAAAAAAGAGGCAAAGAAGGTTGTGTTCAATTGAATTGATACCATACCATACCCTACAGTTTTAGCCTTCCACTCTATCCCCTAAATCCACCTGTTTTTTCGGGTTTTTAAGGACGGTGGATTCTTCATCAAGCCCCTTCAAAGCTTCCACTGTTGGGCATTTTTTAAGCTTTCTCTCCTACCTGGATTTTGCGTAGGTTTCAAGTACACTTTTATTCACTTCCCACCTTTCTCTTTCTGCTAAAACCATCATCTGACTTTGGTTTTTCAAAAAAAAAGCTCAGTTTTTTTCAGGTCTGATGGCAGAAATTGAGGGCATGCTGAAGAATATATTTCTGGGTTCTATTGTTTCTCTCTGGTGACTATGCCTTCATTGCAATTGGGGTCTCTATCTGATCTGGGATTCCTCAGATTCTCTTGTTTCTGCAGATTCTTCATCTGTTCCCAGGTGAGTTCCTTCTGACCAAAATGTTATCAACTGATTGCTTCAGCTAGTCTTTTTATCTTAGGATTTATTAATGACGTGAACCTTGAATTTTTTTAGTTGATTGGTTTGTGGCTGTGGTTGAAGGGGTTTGGCAATGGTTGATTGATTTTCCTCTAGCCTCATCAATCATATTGGAATTCATATTCTGCATGAGTGTTGGATGATTGAGAGTATATTTTCCTTTATGTACTCCCAAATTCTATGCAATGATGAATAAATTAGAAAATTATGGGACTGAATTGAAACTCCATTTTATGACACTTGATGCAGCCTCAAAATTGTATGAGTGTCAGCTCTGTGTATTTATTAAGTTTGATACATTTACATTCAGTGGCTAAGCTTGAAGGCTGATTTCCTGAAACTTCCACTCTTTCCTGTCATTCCCATTTGACTTTTTGTCTAGTCAAATTCCAAGATTAAGAAAATTAACAGGCAATGTGCTGGTATCGATGGTTCCTCAATCTTACCAAAGTTGCTTGTCTATTCTCACTGTAGAAATAGAGTCCTAGTGGAAGACTTCATTTTTAACAAAATGTTTTCGTGCATCCCTATTAATAAAATAGTGACTTCATTTTCTGCCAAATACTTGTATATTCTTTCTTCAAGTACCTTTAATATTTATTCTTTGGTTTTGATTTAATCCCATTATGTCAATGAACAACATAGGTGCACAGAGCAATTAGCCAGCTCAGTGAAAAATTACATTTTGTTTCATGGGTTGGCTGAAGAAGATTCTCAAAGGTGCAAGTCATAAGATCTCCAAAGGGCAATATCACGGTAAATACGGAAATGACAGAATTTGGGACGAGCCTCGTAATATAGAGGTAATCATAGTTATTACTTTTTGTACATTTTTGCTGGTCACCCTTTGTTCAGTTAAGCTAAGCCTATACTAGGAGGACAGTTGCGCTCTGGTAGGATAAATTCTTCATATTTTTTGTTGGTTAATGAAACTTCAGAGATCATCTAAGGTCAAATATTCTTCTATGCACTTATTCACAAATTGTTTTTTCCCGTCTTATATACATATATTTGTTGGGAACTTGGACACAGGAGGGATTGACAGAGCAGGAGAAAGAAGAAATTGATTGTGCCATTGCACTTTCCCTTTCAGAAGATGATCCAAAAGGGAAAAAAGTGATCATTGGTAAGTTTCATTGTTTTGCATGCTGATCATGTGCATTCAGGTGACTTGTTTCTATCGCTTGTATCAAATATGCCTGTTTAGCAAAGCATTTCAAGAGACGATATCAAAATAAATATACAAGAAAGAAAAAAACACAAGGTTTAATCAATTAAGCTTTTGACTCTCATCCTTCATAAACAAAATCTTAGAGTATATGAATGTAGCATCTAATATGTCGAGTTACTTGTAATCTTCTCCTCTTTCCCTTCCCCTTTAAATGCCATTTGAAATTGGATTCAATTTAATCAGATATGACTTTTGATCAAGGCATGCTATGTAAAATGGTTTTGGATGTGTAAATAGTTCACAAGGGTCTATTCGAACCTTGGAGTACCATAGATAGTTTACATGTTGGAAGCCACTACAAATAAGTGATAGTTTCCACAAACTTCGGTACATTTAATTTATCAGGTGCTCAATTCAGTTTAGGTCAGAAGCTACTGATGATAATGCTAAAAGTATCATATTTCTCTCAGATTATGAATCTCAGTCAGATGATGAACTACATCCATTGGATGAAGATGAAGAACCTGCTAAATCCGAGCCAGAGGAAGATGAACAACATGTCAATGCTCAACTATTTGAAGATGAGCAACTTGCTAAAGCTCAATTGGAGGAAGATGAACAGCTTGCTAAAGCAATTCAAGAAAGTTTAACTGTGGACATTGAATCTCCCCCTCGATATGATAGTGGAAGCGACAGCATATTCCAACCTTATCCATTGTTTTCTGGGGGATACAGGTACACACAATCTTCATGCCATCCCTATTCCAGTAGATCTAATTCATACCAATTGCCCTAATCTGTTGTTTTGCTTCTTCAATCTGTATTAAATAGAAGGAAACATGATAATGAATTTTCATTTGTCTAAAAAGTACATATGCCATTTTTTATTGCCTTGCCGATAAAAGAAGTATGTATGATAATTTAAATGTAACTTGTTACTACACAGAAACGGTTTAAACTAACACAACTTCACTTGGATATTTAATGTCATTATCAATTGAAATTTACACAATTTTACTATGCATTGTGCATTCATCTAAAGCTATTTATGCTTCTCATGTCTGGCCTTATAGTTAAATGAGCTGTTTGTAGGGTCTGTGCTGGTTGCAACACTGAGATAGGTCATGGGCGATTTCTGAGTTGCATGGATGCTGTTTGGCATCCAGAGTGTTTCTGCTGTCATTCTTGCAATATGCCCATTACAGACTATGAGGTCCAGATTTGACTCAGTTCATTCGAACTGTAGTTTCGAGTTTGCTATCAGAATACTATTATCCTCAACTATTCCACTTAAAGATGTATTTTGAAATTTCTGACATGCAAAGTTTCTAATTTTGACAGTTTTCTATGTCCGGAGATCATCCATATCACAAATCCTGTTTTAAGGAGCACCATCATCCAAAATGCGATGTTTGCGAAACTTTTGTAAGTTGCAATCTCATCTAATTGATGAGATATATATTATATTCTCTGTCACTTTATACAGGTTGGGGTTGTTTGTTAAGCTTCTCTTTTCCTTTGAATGTTAATCGCAGTGTTGTTTATTTGTGAATTTGTTTTGGCCGTCTTAGGAAAGATCACGACCATCCAACCTAAAATCTTGTGTATACCAGCAATCCCCCAGTTCTAATAAGCTAAAAGAATAAGTGTATTTTTGTTGTCATTTATTTTACTGTTTGGTACATTATTTTACTGTTTGGTACATTACAGCCGTGTCACTCCATGTGAAAATATGTGAAAATGACCACATGTAATCAATTGTTCATTCTTCACCCTGTAGAACTGTGCAAGCTAATTCATTATATGACAAATTTATATGTTTGTCCATACATTGTTTTGGACTTGGCATTGTGGATGCTCACTGGGTTTGCTTCCCATCATGTATATTGTCTTCTATTTTCTATCTTATGCTTGATGTAAAATGTTTCTTATTCCTATTGCAGATACCAACAAATTCAGCCGGTCTTATTGAGTATAGGGCACATCCTTTCTGGTTACAAAAGTACTGCCCCTCGCACGAGCGCGATGAGACTCCTCGGTGCTGCAGTTGTGAAAGAATGGAGGTCAGTTGAAATACATGAATCATTCCGTCCTTCCATTTCATTCCAAAAACACCAACAATAGATTAGGGAAACGCTTCAACTTTTGCTTCCAAGAAAAGTGGCGGATCTCGAATGTATAAGGCTAGCAATAATATAAAACCCTCGATTCCATGCAGGCTAGGGACACGAGATATCTGTCACTTGATGATGGCCGGAAGTTATGCCTCGAGTGCCTGGACTCTGGAATCATGGATACTCATGAATGCCAGCCTCTTTACCTTGAAATTCAGGATTTTTACGAAGGTTTGAATATGAAAGTGGAGCAGCAAGTCCCATTACTCTTGGTTGAGAGATCAGCTCTTAATGAAGCTATGGAGGGAGAAAAAAATGTAAGTTAATGTTCAAGCCTTTGGTAGATGCTAATATTACTGGATCTATGATTTATGATGAGCAAGAGTTAACTCTTTCCCGTATCGCTGTTGGCAGGGTCACAATCACATGCCCGAAACAAGAGGCCTATGCTTGTCAGAAGAGCAGACTATCACTACAGTAGGACTTTCTTTCCCATAATTCTCTCCAACACTCATCAGCGTCGTACATTAATTTTTGTGAACTCAATGACCAGGTTTCCCGGAGGCCAAAGATCGGGGCAGGCTACCGGTTCATAGACATGATAACAGAGCCTTACAGGCTAATTCGCCAGTGTGAAGTAACAGCAATTCTCATTTTGTACGGCCTTCCAAGGTATCATCTCTCGTTTTCTCCACAAACCTTTCAGCAGTCAAGTTCATGGGTAATGATCGTGAAAATGCAGGTTATTGACAGGTTCAATCCTAGCGCACGAGATGATGCATGCATGGCTACGCCTTAAAGGTAACCACTGCCCCCTTGACAAACTTTGCCTTGCTATCGCACGATTTGCTCATGTTTTTGTTTGGACAGGTTATCCGAATATGAGTCCGGAGGTTGAAGAAGGGATTTGCCAAGTGCTAGCTCACATGTGGTTGGACTCTGAGATATACGCCGGGTCTGCCACCGATGCTGCCTCCTCCTCCTCATCTTCTTCCTCCTCATCATCAGGGTCATTGAAGAAGGGTAAGCGCTCTGATTTTGAGAAGAAACTTGGCGAGTTTTTTAAACACCAGATCGAGTCAGATGCATCAACAGCGTATGGGGACGGATTCAGAGCTGGTAATGAGGCAGTGCTGAAATACGGGCTGAGGAAGACCCTTGATCACATTAGGCTCACTGGAAGTTTTCCAGTTTGAACATATGAATGAATATACTTGAGTTTTACAGGCACCAGTACATGAACTCAATACATCACTGTAATCATCTATACACAATAAAATGCTGTTTCTGCATTTTACACATGTTGTAATGCTCTTTGTTACACAAGTTTAAACTATATATTGTACTACACAAGTTTAAATAAATATTTATAATAAAAATTCCCTTCTTTATCTTAGTCTTTGGGACCGATATCAACATTTTTTGTTGAAGACTAATTCATAGTACACAATTGTAAAGACGTGATTTGTGCACTGCATGAAGAGATGATTAAAAAAAACTCAAAACTAGTTGGGACTCGATGTTCTTGTCCCATTTTAAGCAGGACACTTTGAAAATTTTAGTAAAGTTCGAGTTTACAATCTTGTCATTGCAAATATGAGACTAAAATGGTTAGAATGTCATTAAAATCAATAATATTTAAATTTGTTCCTTTTAATTACGGCCTAGCAGAACAAAATTTAGTCGTATTGAGTCGTAAATTGTAATTAATCGACCCGACCCGTACATTGTCAAGTCCGACCCGACACCGCAAGAAGATTGTTAATTACATCCAAATTGAAATAGCCATATGTAGAAAACGTGCCCTAATTTGAACCCAAACGAATCCTCTTTCATGTCGGCAGGAACTGACCGGAATTCAGATACGGTGTTTTTCAATCCATTTCGTTTCAATCAGCGATTTCTGTAGCAACTGTCTCAGGCTAAGTTTATGATTCGAGCCTGGTTCTGGAAATTTGAATCCTTTTTTATCTTAATGCACACCAGGTGTTCGATGTATTGTCTATGTCAGTCTTGATAACCTATACTGTGTTTATTGGTTGGTTATAACTTATTTCAATATGAGCATTGCTGATTGTGGTAGTAGTTGTCATCATGTGAACCTGTTTGTTGAGAATTCTTGCTGAAAGCAGCGTCAGAGTTGGTGTTGAGGTCTTTGGTCGAGTACCAATGTATGTTAAGAGGTTCTCTTGTGCTATAAGCTTAATCAATAGCCTGACCCGGCAGACTCGTTGCTATGCTGCTGACCCATTTCCTAATAAGGTCTCTCGTTACCTCCATCGTGCGAAACTCATTGATTCTATACGGCTGAGCCTCCGTTCTCATCCTCCTAGCTCGCTTGATAGTTTCTTGAATGTTGGAGATCTGGATTCTTTTGTAGTAAGTAATGCTCTACGCTCTGCACCCTCTGCAGATTCTGCCCTCTACCTCTTTGAAACCCTTAAGTCAGTTCCTCATTTTTCACATGAACAAGCCACTGTCAGTGCTATGGCCAAAGTCCTTGCCAGGTCACAGAGAGTTTGTGAGCTCAAGACCTTGATAAGCAACATCAAGGCTGGTGGGTTTCGGGATGTGTGTGTCAGCGACATGGACCTCATCCGGTGGCATGCTACTGCTGGAGACCATGAGTCTGCTCTTTGTGCCTTGGAAGAATATAGATGCTCAAACAAGGGTGCATCTACCGAAACTTATAATATTGGTATGCACATTTATGCTCGACTGGGTAGACACTCTGAAGCAGTGCAATATTTCTATATGTTGATTGATGAAGGGGCAATTCCTAATTCAAGAACATATACAGTTATGATTGAACATCTCATAAATGCAGGAAAAGTTGATTCAGCAATAGAGATTTTTCGCATACTGCCGTTGATGAGGATAAAGCCCACTTTAAAGCAGTATTCAGTTCTAGTTGAAGGATTGATCGGGCTTGAACGGTTTGATGATGTCAAGACATTACTTCATGAAATGCAGGTTGAAGGAGTATTGCCTGGCCGAGCCATGTGTTTGTCATTGCAGCGTATGCAAGAAGCGGGGTATATCCTGGAAACAAAGGAATTCTTAAAAGAAACACTGCCTGATGGGAGGATCCAGAATGTAGGGTTTATCGTAGATGATAGTGATGATGACGCAAATGAGGATGAAGATGTTACTCATGCTAGTTGTGGAGATAATGTGGATAGAATTCAGCTGAAACCATGGTTAGACCCGAGAGCTTTTGCAAATGCCATGCAAGGTTGGAACCCTAATGAGGTATCAGCATTGGAGGATGCGAAATTTGTGTGGACCACAAGGTTGGCTTGCAAGATTCTTAGGAATTTCAGATCACCAAAACGTGCATGGGATTTCTTCTGTTGGGTTGGTCATCAGCAAGGATTCAGTCATGATATTTACACCGTACAAAGGATGATTACTCTTTCAGCACGTCATGGGCATGTTCAGTTTGTTGATAAACTTATAGCCAAAATAAGAAAGGACGGGATGAGATTGCCTTTCAGCACCATCAGGTCGGTCATTGACCTTTATGGTATTTCAAAGAATTCTGAAGCTGCTCTAAAGGCCTTCCGAAAGGACAGAGAGCTGTGCGGTCCCATATCAAAATTTAACCTGATGCTTTTATACTCATCTCTGTTACGAACTTTGACCAAGTGTAAGAGAAATTTTGACGCCATGGATGTTCTTGAAGAGATGATATTTTGTGAAATTTACCCGGATATCCAAACATTTTCTGGGCTGATTAATCATTTTGCTGTAGAAGGAGATATTAATAAGGTACAGGAAGTATATGCAATGATGAGGCAGAGTAGGGTGGAGCCAGATGGTTATGTGTTTAAGGTATTGATACAAGCTTATTGCAAATGTGGAAGAGCTTCTCTTGGATGGCGAGTTTTCGAAGACATGAGGAACTCAAATATGAATCCTGACGCTGCTACAAAAGAGTTGCTTGTAAATAGTCTTTGGAAGGAAGGGAAGCGAAGAGAGGCTGCTATTGTTGAAGGGGATTGCCAGCAAACAAACGACGTCCTTGCGCTCGTGCAGCGTGGTCATTTATGGACAGTGAGTTCTTTAGATCTTACTAGAGTTTATAATATTTATCTTAATAGCTTTACATCAACCAAGGAATAAACTAGGAGTGCCCTATTTTTGGACCTAAACAATTTTCCAGTTTTGCAAATGTGTGAGTACATCATTTCCTTGCCGGAGTTTGTTCTTGAATTTTATGTATCTTAAAACTGTTTCCGGTATCAATAAATTTATGGTGTCAAGATTATATATACCCGGTTACTGAACAAACATTAATAAGTAGGTTGTTTCTGTATAAATAATATTTTGAGTTTGAATTTATATCTAACGTACTTGTAACAAAAATAAGCTGGGAATTGTCGAGAGCCTGTCCACAGCCAAATACTAGATCTGCCCAATTTCAGCTAAGGACTATCTTCTTGTGCTCTAGATGATTCTGGTACTCAATCTAGAACGGTGGAAATTTGAACAAATTTGGTGAGGAAGATCTCACACATTTTCATTTTGTGTAGGAAACATTTGTATAGTATATTTAAGGGATAATGACATGTGGCTACATCTAACAATGTCACTTTTCAAAATTAGTATCCCAACTTCAAAAATTTCATTTCGGGTACCTGAAGATTGTTTAAGCGACACTTAACCCAAACTCTGTTAAATCTAACTGAATTTGGCTGTTAAAAAGTCTAAAATGCCCTCAATGACCCTAAATTCACCACGAGCCCATGGCCAATCACTTGGTCACGATCCCGTGGTTCACCTTGCCACGGTCAATTCCATACCCACCATGGCCC
>JAYMTP010008299.1:0-10197 GCA_036897365.1 Geranium brycei
TATTTATATTAAATAAGTATATAATTTATTTAATATAAATAAAAATAGAAATCTGCCTAGTTCCCGCCTACTAGTCATCTAGGCCCTCTGAGGCCATGTCCGACTAACTGGCGCCTATCGATTTCTACATTGATAAAAATACAACCTTAATAACATGTATCACATTTCATGCATGACATTTCTTCTGCCTTCATTATTTGTTTTGTCGCTGCATAACTCGACACGTAAATATTAGATTGCGGTAGTGGCCTAAAAAACTCTTCATCTACGTCGTCAAATGTCGTGTCTTTCCTTATGATCTTCTACTTTATGGAAAAAAAAATCCTTTAACAGTGATGTCAACGCTCTGTCAATATTGTTTTCGTTTAGGGGGTCTGCAGCTTTATCACCAATAGTTTGTATTCCGACGTAGTTGCTCGAGCGACCGACTCCTCAACTTAGACCGACATATCCTCTTCGTCATATTTTTGAACCCGAATATCTCGAGATGGATCTACAACATCTACAAATTGCTAAACAAGATCAACGGTGGAACTCGAAGGTGGAAAGTAATGTGTATTACACTCACCACTCCCATCCATATAGCTACTCGATCTCCCTAATTTCTTTGACTCCGTCATGATCGGTCCACATCGTGTACGATCTCAAGAACATGTTTTAAGTAAATGAGTACAAATGGTCTTTATATATTGCACACGAGTAGTGCAACATTTCACGCACGGACGCCTGAATCGATCTGGACCATATTTTCTTGCATTTCCTCGTAAACTTCATGAAATTAGACGACCACATCATGTATGATTATGACATTCTCATTGCTTTCATCCATAATCAATTATATATGTTTACAACAATAACAAAATAATTAACAATATGTTCGAGTTAATTATACTTACTCTATGATACGAAAGAGAAGTACACATTTCACTAGTTTAAATATGATGTACAATATAGAAAACACTACAAATTAAATACATGTCTTATAATCAGCGAATGTAGTATGATTTCTTGGGTCGCTTACAAGTTTATCTTAGTAGCCTCTAACAATATTTAATCACTAAAAACAATTTCTCTCAAATAAAACCCCCTCACCAACAAAAAATACTACACCACATTAGTTTATTTATAAGTTTAAGAATATGTGTTAAGGGCGATGATATACACTTAATTTGGTCAAACATTACAAGCGATGGGTAGGTGTATATATATGTTGCCCCTAAGATTTTACCTACTGCGGAAGTAGTTAATGTGTGTTGCTATTATAACCAAATGAAGTAGTGTATGATTTAGAGCTAGAAATTTTTTTAAAGGATACGAACTTTCATTGTAAAAAATTAATTTAATTCATAATATAATTAATTAAAAATTTAATTTAATAATAAAATAATTATTAAATACATATAAAAAAAATTAATTCGAGCTTAATTATTTACATTTTAGTTGAGTGCCAATTTGACTTTCATGAATATATAAATTAAAGCAAAACAAATATTTACACGAGAAATGAAAACAATGAATATAAATAAACTGATATAAATTAAAGCAAAACAATATAAATTATAACAAAGCGTATTAATTGTATAAATTATTATTATTCTTTGTTTTAGTAATATAAATTGTAATTAATATTAAATTACTTAAACTAATATAATTCGATAACCAATTATAATTTTAAACTTGATGCTAAGGTTTTGAATTAGTTTTTAACATTTTTTTATCATCCTTTTATATAAATTAAAACAAAAAAATATTTGCATGATAAATAAAAACAATAAATATAAATAAACTGATATTCTACTCTTTAACCTTTCCCACCCTAATCACAACGGGGTTGTGAAACCCAGACATCTCAACTAATAGTGTGAGGCTCAAACCGTTGCGGTGTCCCCTCAGGGACATTATAATATTAAACTTGATGCTAAGGTTTTCAATTTACTTATAACTCTTTTTCCCGTAGATCCCCCCTGATTTAGAGTGATTCAGGCTTCAATGTTTGACAATTGGTTTCAGTTCTTGGGTGCAATGCTCATTTGTACTAAAACGAATTGATAAACCTCATTTTAGTTTGTCCAGCCGGTTGGGTCAACCCCACAACCTGCAAGGGTTCAAACCCGAGTCCAAGGGCAGGAACGGGTTATAAAAATCTCAATCTGATCCCTCTAAGGTGGGTCCAATAATATGAGTTGAGAACCCCCAAAAGGGCTGGATATGTAGGGGTGTACAAAAAAGCTGAACCAATAAAAATTGACCGAACCAAACAAACTGAACTGGCCAATTCGGTTAATCGACTGGTTTGGTTTTGGTCAATTCGGTTCTAAAAAAACCGAATAATAGTCGACTCGGTTTAGATTTAATTAGTTAAAACCGAACCGATCAAACAATGAATAACATTCTTTATTCTCATATATGTGGGCTTGGGTTTGTTTAGATGGAGATAAAAGTTGGGCCATGACTCCAAGTTGAGCTAAAAAAGGCTCATATGTGTAATTCTTGCATCTGTGTTCACAAACCACAGACCTGAGGTGCTGAAGCACGTTGACTACTAGGGTTATTAACATGGACTTCGCATCTGCCGCCGCGGAGACAATCACGTTTATATTTCGGTTAATATTTTCCATGCTAATTGATGCTTTTACCTTAGAGAATGTATATTTTACGATCCTTTTATGCCTTTATGCAATCACCGGTTGTTGAGTGATTGTCATGCAAAAACATGTCAATTTAGTATCATTTTGAGCATAACTGTCGCGGAAACTTGCAGATAACATAACTCAGGCTATAGGGCTCCAAATAAAGCGAAATTATAGTCTAAATTGAAGAGAATTTGAAGAGATACAACTTTGGAGAATAAGCTTTTGGCAACTTTCAGCTTTTGGAGGGTGATGTAACGGCCCGTTACACAACCCGTTACAAGACCAAAAAAGTCAAAATTGAAGTCAGCTATGGGTTGGGTTAACGGGCACCTTAACGGCCCGTAACCCAACCCATTACACCTGCGATTTCAGCATTATAAACACAAATTTTGACGAATTTTCGGGAAGAAGATCCGTCAGAAAAACAGAGAGCAGAGCGGATCCATCATCCTAAGGCGAGATCGAAGACTTCGCGAGAAGGTTCGTTCCCGTTGAAGGCAGATCGAGGTGCAAGGATCAAGTGAGCCTCAGGCAACATTCGAAACCGAAGAAAATCAGAGTTTTCATGATCTTCAACCCTAGCGGGTTCTGGGTTTTGGATTTCTATCTTTTTCCTTATTGTTTCGAATTGAACTTGATGACTCTTGGTACTAGCCCCATGATTATGGACTACAATCCCGTAATCATGGATGTTAGGTCGAATGTTATGGATTTTTAGACTTCGATTGAATGAATGAATTATTATCCCATGCTTGGTTATGAACTTGGTATTTAAATGATGATTGATTATGTTGAGAAACTTATGATATTTATTGGAGTTGTGTTGTCGAGTTCGAGAGGGCTGGCGGACAACGGACTTAACCTTATTCAAGGGGCTCTACTTGTAAACCCCTATCCCATGATTGTCAGTTTTATCTGAGTGGAATTACCTCGGGTATGAGAGGTCCAAGAATAATTCAACTCAAGATTCGATTCACTACGAGAGTAGGGATTGACGTTTATGAAGGATTAGGATTTCCATGTTTGCTTGATGATTCGTTCGTTATGATTGAATGTATGAAAATTGATATTGACCTAGCACCTGTGATTCTACCTACTGAATAGTTCTCTCTACGTGCTAATTTTAATTTAATTACTCAACATTACACATACATTTGATAATGATTCGACGTCAGCATCACTTCTTCTCCTCGATTTGGCGTCGCCCCGTCTACCGATTTTGGCCAAGCCTCTTCTTTCGCCGTCAACCTTTTCTTCGTTCTCGTCGTTGTCTCTCAAAAAAAAATTTCCCTTTTGATTTGTGGTTTTTGTTTTGAGTTTTGACCTTGACTTCGGTTCTGGTCAGTTCAAACCAAAAACCGACCGAACTTATCGGTTCGGTTCTGACGAACCAACTAATTTTGAACGGTTAAGTTTCAGTTTAATTTTTTGAAGATCCTAACTAATCGGTTCGATTCTTGAACCGTGAACACCCATGTGGATATGCATATAGATGATATGTAGATGGACAATTTATTATTTTGCTTTCTAGGTTTAGTTTAATACACGACCAAATTTTAAAATAATAAATTGTTAAGAAATAATTTGGTCTTGATTTTTTTTATAAAAAATCAAATCAATGAGAAATGGAAATATAAATGCTCTTAGCTAGATACAACTCCTTTTAGTGGCATTCCATTTGCAAAGCAACAATTTTCATTGAGATAAAATATCTCCGATGGTTATAAAAATGTGTATTATTTGCGAAAAGATGTGTGCAAATGTGAACATGTTTTTAGTAAATAGATGTGTCTTTAGGCAACATCGGTGAGTCTTGTGACATTTACCAACACATGTGACTACAAGTCAACAACACACGTTTACTCCACTCTTAACATGGGTGATCATGACTTACTTCACAATAGTGTCAAAATAAGTCTAATTATTCTGGTGGAGCATCTTGGCAACGTGTAACATTTATTTTGACAAGAGAAAAACAAGTAAACAAAAAGATCAACTGAGATCCCAACTACATTTACTCTAGTAAGGCCTGTGGCCAACGATGTTGCCAGGAGGATAATAGAAACAAATGGTGAGCGTGGATCGATCCTTGGCGCACGTGGCCTGGGCACAACCCACCTCCACCGACTTCCTCCACACCACCTGCTTGTGCCACGCCCACCTCGGCCCTCGCCTGGTTGTGCGGCTGCAGGTACTCTCCGGCCGCCGCCGGCGGGGAGGCTCCGGCGTGGTGACATGCGGCCAACACCATAACTGATAGGGCAATCAGGATATGGCCCATTTTGGGTTTAATTAAGGAACGGTTTCTTTTTATGTGGCTTATTTATAGAGGGGCATGTGTTGCTGTGAGAGGCGTGAAGGTACGTAGGACATTGTCGCCTAATTTGGTGGCCATTTATGCGGTTTATGAGAAAAAGATGGATTGGTGGGAGGGTTGGGTTTTCATGTCCTCGGATCAGGTGCGGTTGTTGGAGTTGACTTTTGGATGTGGGAGCATGTGTTGTAGAGGAGAGTCACGTGATGGGCATTTATGAATTGGTGGCACGAGAGTGATGAAGCACTTTAGTGCAGGGGTATTCACGGGTCGGTTAATTGACCCGAGGCCTAACTAAGATGGTTGGTTCTCTAGAAGTTATAGCTGAGACCTGGTTTTGTCGAATGTCATATGATTTGCCGATGCATGGAGATATGGATAGCCTAACAGATTTGGACGTCTTCCATGTGCTCGACGGGTTGTCTAGCATGCCAAGACCCTCAGCCACCGAGGAGGGTTCATCGAGACCCGCTGGGGAGGGTGCATTAGGTACTACTTACCCCTTCACGGAGGAGGGGTTTTTATCCCTCGATGCCACAGAGGATGCCGACCATGAGTTATATTTTGATGAATTCGTCGACGATGACTACCTGGAGTCCAAGACTTGGAATATCCCGTCGAAGGGTACACGAGTGGACGTTTCAGTCGCATTGGAGGATGCCGAGGTCACTAGTTAAGAACGGAGGCCCTCTTCGATTGGAGTGGCGAAACGGCGCACCTTACGCCGTGTTTGTGACGGACAAGACGAAGCCGTTCAAATTCAAAAAACTGACGAAGTTGATAGGGAAGTTTGTTCGTAGTAAGTGTTCAGCTACCTACGAAAATTGGGCGGATCTTCCTGTATCCGATTATCGAAAGTTTTGAGCAGAATTTCAGGTAATAAGATTGTCTATTAATACTTTTACAATTTTCCTACGACAATAGTTGGATATTTACGTGTCCTTTTTCTATTAAAGCGCTATTATAACTAGGCGATACTTCCGACGAGTTAAGATCGTGACTGCTTGAGAAGTGTGCGAGGGATTACAAGGAGAGAAAATCGAATATGAAGCCCTTCTACAACATATATAAATGTCCAACGTCCTAAAGCGCAATGTAATTCCGTGGATATTGAAATGGAGGAAGGACGAATGACGGTGGCTCGTTCGACACTTTACCACCAACAAGGTACTAATTTATTGAATATGTTTTTAATAACGAAACTTTTCCACTACTTATTTTAACTAATTTTCTTTTATTATATTTTTGCTGGACATCGGGGAACATATTAGTGAAATCCAAAAGAGCGAGAACAAGTTGGACCACCATACTGGGGCCAAATCATTCTGGGAAGTTTGGGAGATGAATAACGAGGAAAGAGGCGGTAGAATGATCTAAAAAACGGTTGGAGTCCTGGTTCGAGACTAACGCCGAACATAACTCGAAAAAATCGAAATATGTAAGTTTTTTTTTCATTTAATTCACTTTTAGCAAATTTGCTTTCATTTATCATATTAATATTTTTTTATAGATATTCATTCAAGAGGAGCTGCATGTGTGAAAGGAGTTGCACACCCGCGAGGACCCAAAAGCGGGCCGTCGATGACCGACGTCGATGAGGCTGCGGCCATATGCAAAGTGAATTTCAAGATGTGATAATTGGATCTGAGGCCACCATAGAAGAAACAACTGCCTCAAGGACGAAACATTCAGGGTTTCAGGAGTCAAGACCCTCAACCGCCAATGCGGAGACAACATGGGTCCTCATCGTCAGTTTCTCCGGAGGCATTTGCACATCTCCAAACTCAGAATGAGGAGCTTATATGTCAAGTCGATCTAGCAAACAATCGGGTTGAAGGAGGTATCGAGCAGACCGCCAATACTAGGAAAGAGGTCGCAGAAGCCACCAACATGTTCAAGCTTCTATATGACCAGGTGAAGATTTTGGACCCGACCTTTCCTCCTCCGTAGTGTTTCAAGATTTTTTGTGTGATATAAAATTTTTTGAATATTTGCAATTTAATTTATTATTTCAATTATTTTAAATTTTTTTTTAGTTTTTATCTAAGAAATAGTTTGTAACAACGTATTTGTTGATGTATGCCATAAATATACTAACAACACACATACACGTAAACGTCGCTACTATAGTAACAACGTAAATATTGACGTATGTTGTTACTATAGTAACAATGTATATATTAACATACAACGTTACTACATTAACGGCATATAATATATTAACGGTGTACGTCAACAGATACACCGTTGATGCCATTTGATGTGTTCACGACACCGTCACATCCCAACGGCGAATCGCAATTGTACGTCCTTAGCCTACTAACGACGCATGATATCGTGTACGCCATTAGTATAGTAACGGCGTAAACACAATATCATGCGTCGTACTCTACTAATGATGTATATATTGACGTACGTCGTTACTGCAGTTACAACATATGCGTGTATGTGTGCCGTTAGTATATTAACGGTGTACGTCGACAAATACGATGTTACTATCACTTTGACGCCGTTTCATGTGTTCACGACTAGCGAATGGCGATAGTACGACGTTACCCTACTAATGGCGCATGATACTGTGTGTGTCGTTAGTACAGTAACGATGTACACAATATCATGCATCGTTACTCTACTAACAGCGTAGACCATGCGCCGTTACTAACTATAACGGTGCGATAGTAACAGTGTATGATTTATCGGAAACTGTGCGTCGTTACTATCTGTAACAGCACAAGTAAAGCCTTATAACAGTGCATCATGTGCGCCGTTACTATAGAAAAAATTGACTTGCCATGATTCTCCATTGTCATGAACAGTTCATATGTTTCACTTTCTTATAATGTTCTGGCTCTTGTTTTCCTTCCTTAGGAATCAATCGACGGTTTTTTCTTATAATAAAAGTTGTCTTTTGCCATAAAAATAAATAAAGATAAACATTTTAGTGTACCTACGTGTCTTTTACCTAAGATATATTAAAGTTTTAAAGTTTTTTTTTAAAATTTTAATATTTTGTTGTGTGAGAATCATTTAGAAAATATTTGTTACAATTAATTTATCAAATATTTACGGCGAAAGCAATTTTTTAATATTGACGGGTTTATGCATTTACTCTTGAAATTAAACATCATGTAAATGATCATTACAAAAGTTTTGGTCCATACACTTCATATATATAGTACTCAACATACATGTAGTGATCCTCTTGTAATTCGAAACACTTAATTCAGTTGTTGTCACATCATTGATCATTCATGTCAAGGCATGGCCATGCTGATTGTTCTGCTCTTTGCCAATTAAACAACAACTATATTGCAACTTGAGTTGCGGACTCGACCATTAACCTACCATATTATCATTCATGGCGGTCTGCTCTCCTTGCACTTGCAGGGCTCATCCACTAACTCACCTGTTCACTATCGGTTATTAGATAGAGAATTATTTGTATTTCTTTTCTCGCTAAACATCATAATTACCTCATATTAATCAGACAAGATTCATAACAGAATTGCCAAACAAACACATAGCATCCTCTTACTACCACACAGATGGAACACATTTGCATAACACAAAAATTTAGACTGAAATCGACGTTAACTATAGTTGCCAAACAAAATCAATATCAAGAAACCATGCCCACAGCCACAAAAGGACAAACAATATGAAGGAGATTTGGTGTCACCAAACTTGAAAGGTTTTCAGATCAGGTTGCCAATAATTTTCTCAGCCCCTTTTATAATATCATTTTGGAGAAAATAGAAACTTGTAGCTTCCCCACTCCAAAGTGTGACAGTGCCACTTCACAAGAATTCAAGAGAATTGTTTCATGTCATTGGTAGATTATTCAAGTCTGCTCAATAATTCTTGAGGCTTAAAGTTAGAGTAATTAATAATATTTACACTGTTTAATCATTTGAAGCTTTCTTTCATTATATTTGGAGCCTAACTTTTAGGTGGGTTTAAAACAATTGTTTCACTTGCTTTATGAACGAGTCGTCTCTAAGACTATTTTGTGGGTGCACAAAGATTTACTCATTAAGTACGAAATAAAAGTGGGAATGGGCTGATGAAAAAAAAATGGGAATGTGAAGAAGTAAAAGATCTATACATCGTTCTTAACACACTTTCGAAAGTCTCTCTCCTCTCTTTTTCTCTCTCGACCTTAGGGGTTTTCTTGGTCGCCGTGCTCCGGCTAGGCACGCCGGCAATCATCCTTAATTATTTCAAGGGGTTTCGTTTTATATAGGTGCTGATCTAGGGTACTCGTGCCTGGTTTTGGAGGGGCTCAGTTAAGGAGTTCCGGCTCCAATATGATATCGGCCTTGGATCTGGAGCGGCCTTTGAAGGGGTGGGGCAGTCGGCATCGACACCACGTTCCATGGCAGGGCATGCTTGCTTCCTCCTGGCCTTGGCGTTTCTGTAGAGCTCAACCTCGAACCAGATATGGTTTTTCAGATATGGGTTCGACTCGTGCTCTTTGCAGGTGGATTGCGAAGGTGAGGGTGAGTTCGACTTGCAGAGAGGTTAAGGCGCAAAGGTGGAAGACAAGATACGAGGCGTGGAGGACGAGTTTGGAACTCCGAATCGGTCCGGAGGTGTCGAGTTTATCCAGATCTCTTGTCTGAATCGGTCCGGAGGTGTCGAGTTTATACAGATCTATTGGTTCGGTCCAAGGAGCGGTGGACCTATTTTGGAGTCCCTGTGATTTGGTTTCTCATTCGGGATCCCTTGGGACCTAAGCCTAGTTGAAAGACATTGGTTACCCGCGATGACCCTAGCTCACTGGTCACCTGCCCGGTAACACTCAGGATAGCTAATTTTGTAGGAATCAAATATAGAGATTTGTGGTGGTGGAACTTGTTCTCGGCAGAGCGCGGGGAGGATGTGAGGTGGTGGTGGTGGTCGGGTTTGCTCCGTTTGTGTCCCTGCGTGGTCTCCGGAGGGATCGGTGTTTTGGTCATGAGTGGTAGAGGGGTGTTAGGGTGTTTTTGTTTAGTTTAGTTGTGGTTAGTGTTGGTGGTCGGTTTGTGTCCGACTTAGTTTCCTAGTTTTTCTGATTAGTGTTGGCGGTCAGTCAGGTTTCGACTCGGTTTCCTGGTGTTTCTAGAGAGATATGGTGTCTTAAATATGTTATTTTACAGTATCGTTAGTAAATTATACGTGATGTGGGTCCGTTCGGTGCCTAAATCGACACCTCTTTACCCACATTTAGTGCCGAATTTCCCTCGTTATGTGGTTATTTAGAACTGTTTG